>JALNQA010000198.1:0-18455 GCA_028456235.1 Ophiosphaerella narmari | reverse complement strand
AGTAACTTAGTACTTTATATATTACTAAGTACTTATTAGTAACTTAGTACTTTATATATTACTAAGTACTTATTAGTTATATATCTATATTATAGTTAGCTACGTTATCTTACCTATAGTCTAAGTAGTTCTTATAGTTATACTAGTCCTCTAATAGTTCTATTAGCTCTAGGTCCTATATAGGGTTATTACCTATAATACTATCCTCTTCTCTTACTAGAAGTACGTTATTTTATCCTAGATCTAGGTTATTAGTATCTTAGATCTAGATAGTTTCTCTTAGAGTCTATTCTCTAATACCTTCTAAATCTATACTTTAAAAGTATACTCTTATTACTTATATTTATTATAATAGTATTAAAGTAATACTTTACTCTTACTATACTAGTAAAGGGTTATAGTATATAGTATCTAAGAAGGATAGTAAGGCGTATAAAGTATATATTAATACTAATATTTAGTATTACTATTTCTACTCTAGGGTTTCTATAGTAAAGTATACGTATTCTATTATTATATAAGTATCTTAACTTAGGTTTTATAGGGAGAGCTATTAACTAAGCTTAAAATAAATTATCTACTTAGATCTATAAGGCTAAGGCTAATTATAAGTATATTTATACCTAGATTACTAAGTTATTAAGTAAGCTAGTAGAGAATTATACTTATTTATTTTATCTTTATAAGTTAATAGAGTATAATAATAAATAGTTTTCTACTTAGTTTTAAGTAGTTAAAGTAGAGCTTAACGCTACTAAAGCTAAAGGAGATTCTCCTCCTATTATTATTACCTCTCTTGTAAGGTAGATTACTAACTATAAGTAAAGGGCCTTAAGGTTAAGATATAATAGTAAGTTAGTAACTAGAGTTAAGGTAATAGGTAAGTATTACTTAAGAGATATAAAGTATAAATAGGGTTATAGGTATATAAGTAAGCTAGAGGTTTAGGTAAGACTTATATTATACTTAACTATAAAACTTTAGAGGTTATAAAGCTTCCCTTCTATATACTACCCTTTTATACTCCTAATCTATTAATCTATTCCTTAGATCTAGAGTTTACTTTAATCTATTAATCTACTCCTTAGATCTAGAGATTACCTTAATCTATTAATCTACTCCTTAGATCTAGAGATTACGTTACGTAAGCTAGGTTATATATCTAGGTTATAGTTAACTATATTATCCTATCTATAGTCTAGTTAGTCTTCTATATATCTTTAGTCTTCTAAAAGTTTAATTAGTTTAAGGTCCTATATAGGGTTATAACCTATAATACTATTTTCTTCTCTATTTAGGCTATTATTTTCCTAGGCTAAAGCTAAGGTTATTAGTCTAGTTAATTTATTAATCTATAGTTCCTTATTAGATTCTATACCTACTAAATCTACTCTTTATTATCTTAATCTTACTAGTTATATACTTTATAAAGGTATTAAAATATTTTTCTATTCTTATTATTAGTTATTAGGTTTCTTTTATATCTATTCTATAAAGCTTAATAAAGCCTATAAGGCCTATATTTATATAAATGCGTAGAGGTCCTATAACGTTTCTAGCGTCCCTATTACTAAATATAGGTATTTAACTATAATATATATATCTAGGCTAAGTATACTTAGGGAGAGCTATTAACTAGGCTAAAGTAAAACTATTATTAGAGATCTTAAAGGCTAAAGCTAATTAGATAGAAATTCTAAGTAAGCTAGTAGAGAATTAGGCTCGTCTTACTTAACTTTATAAGGTAAAAGCGTAGAATAATAGGAAAATAGTTACTTAGTCTTATACTCTAGAGGCTAAGCTAGACCTTATAGATTCTAGTAGTACTAGTTATAACGTTCTATCTATTACTACCTCCTTAAGCGCCTTTCTATCTATTATAAGTAGTATACATCCTCTAAAAAACTTTAATAAGTTTCTTAAGTTACTATAAAATAGGCTAGAAGGTTTTAACTTTAGAACTCTTCTAGTAACTTAGAGTAATTAAAGTTATCCTCTAGTTACTAAGTATTTTCCTATAGCTTACCTTTATTATTTATTCCTTACTAGCTAACTAGGTAGTAGTTTTTTCTATTATACTAGCGTTATACTAAGATTTTTTCTACTTTCTACTCTTTATTATTTTATCTATAAGTAGCTATATTATAAACTACTAGTTATATATCTTATAGTACTTTCTCTAGGTATAAAATATAAAAGGTTAAGTAAACCTTTATTATTAAAAAGAGTTTAAAATAGTAGTTATTTTCTCTAACTTATTTATCTATTTTATATAGACTAATCTTAATATAGTTTAGTTTATTACTTAGTTTAGTACTTTTAATATTTTTTTATTATAGCTAGACTTTATCTCTTCTTTTAAATTATAGTTTTTAAGTTCTCTTTTTATTATAGTTTTACTCTATTATAGTATTTACTAGTTTAGTATCTATTTTAAGTTACTTATAGATTTTCTAAATCTTTACTATACTTTATTATATACTTAGGCTATATATTTCTATATTAATTAAATTATTCTCTATTATAAGGTTATATCTATAGTTTATATAGTATAGTATTATTTCTATTATACTATAGTATACTATATTATATATAAACTAGGCTAGTAGTAGTAGTATTACCTAATTATCTTGTTTATAGTTAAGGTAGTATCTTAGGTACTATTCTACTATCTAGTTAAGTTATTCTATAGCTCTATCTATTTATAGGTAGAAACTAGTTAATATTTCTAGCTTAATTCCTAGTATTACTATAAAAACCTACTAATACTTTAATATAAACTTTAGGTCCCTATCTAATATAATCTTATCTAGTACTTTATATTTTATAAAAAAAGGTAATATTCTATAGGTAAACTAGAGTACCTTTATTTTTTCTAGATATAGGATAAAGTATCTATATCTTATTAGCTTATCTACTATTATAAGTATAGAATTATACTAGGTTCTAGTAACTAGGTCTTTAAACTTAGGTAGCTTTATAATAAAGTCTAGGGAAATTATTTTCTATAGTTTATCTACTAGTTCTATTATCTATAGTAGTCTATAAGGTATATATTAGTTAGCCTTATTTCTATAATACTCTAGGTATTCTACTAGTACTATTATTACTAATACCTTTACTTTTAGGATATAGTATTCCTAGACTAGTTACTTTAGTATCTTCTTAATTCCTTAATAGCTATATACTAGTAATTTATAGAATTATTAGATAAATTCCTTCTATATACTTTTTAAGATATATATTTAGTTATATACTTACGTTAACCTATTACTAGTTTATTTTTCTAGAAGTATTTCTAATTTATCCTTTACTTTATTTATTTCTATTTAAATCTATTTAGTCTATTTATACTAAGTTCTTGTTATTTCCTATATTACTATAATCTTAGGGTAGTTAAACTATAATAAACTATTATCTATTTTATATAGTATAGCTCTCTCTATTAAAGTATAGCCTATATTTAACTTATATCTTTAGCTAAGTACGTTAGCCCTTAGGTTCTCCTTTCTCTTATAGTACTAAATCTTAAAGTTATATTCTATAAAGACCTATAACTATTAGTATTACTATAGAGTTAGTTTTTTATTAAGTATAAATCTAGTAAGATTCTTATAATTAGTATAAACTACTATAGGGTATTTAGCCCCTTAGAGATATACTCTCTATTTTTTAAAATATACTATAATTATAAGTAGTTCTTTATTATAGATATTATAGTTTTTTTCTATAGGTATTATTATCTTTACGTAATAGTATATAGGGTAGAGGTATCTATTATTATCTTCTTAGAGTAGTACTCCTAATATTGCGCTATTTAAAGCGTTTATCTCTATTCTTAGTTATTTCTTTAGTATATATATTTATAATACTAGTTCTTTTATAAATTCTACCTTTATTTTTTAAAAAGCTTCCTTCTCTTATTTTATTTATATAAATAGGATATCCTTTTTTATAAGTCTATAGAGGGGACTAGTAATATTAGTTTAGTTTAGAATAAACTTTTAATAGAAGTTATAGAATCCTATAAAAGACTATAGCTATACTAACGTCTTAGAGTCTTTCTAAGTAAGTATTTCCTATATCTTTATAGGTTCTACCCTTAAATACCCTAGTATAATTATATATCTAAGGTATATAGTTTTCTATATATAGAATTTATACTTTCTTTTATAGAGTTATAGCTTTACTTATATTAACTCCTTTAAGA
Organism: Ophiosphaerella narmari; assembly: GCA_028456235.1. Taxonomy (NCBI): domain Eukaryota; kingdom Fungi; phylum Ascomycota; class Dothideomycetes; order Pleosporales; family Phaeosphaeriaceae; genus Ophiosphaerella; species Ophiosphaerella narmari. The sequence continues at coordinate 14,245 of JALNQA010000198.1, read as the reverse complement.
TAGTTTTTATATACTACTTATATTCTTCTAACGTCTTAGAGTATATTAGAATATTATTAAAGTATACTATAGTAAATTTATCTAGGTATAGCTATAATACGTTGTTAATCTAGGCCTAGAAAGTTTCTAGTACGTTAGTTAGCCTAAAAGGTATTACTAAATATTTATATAGTTTAAGCTTTAATTAGAATACTATCTTCTATTCTTTACTCTTAGCTATCCTAATCTAATAGTAGGCGTTTCTTATATCTAGTTTAGTAAACTATTAAGTATTAACTAGCTAGTCCTATAGTTCTAAGATTAGAGGTAATAGGTATTAGTTCTTAATTATAATATTATTAAGTTACTAGTAATTAATATATAGTTAGTATTCTACTATATTTTTCTTTAGTATAAATATAAGTAGATATACTACTAATAAGTTTAATAGTTATATCTATCCTTTTTTAAAACTATCTTAGATATACTCTTATAATATTTTATCTTCTTTTAGTATTAGTTTATAAATAGGTCTATATTTAGGTATTATTCTTAGTTTTAATAGAATTATTACATTCTATAGTTAGTACTCTAGTAATATTTCTTCTAGTATAGTAAAAACCTTTTATAGATTATTATATTTAGAGGGTATATTTACCTTTCTATATAGTACCTCTTCTACTATATATAAGTATACTATATACTTATCTATTTTTCTAGGTTTATAGAATATAACTATTCCTATTTTCTAGTTAATTTATAGGTTAACTTATTTAAGCTATAAGGTTCCTAATATAATATCTTAACTACTATCTATTTTTATAATATTATACTTTATAGGTCCCTCCTATCCTTTTAGGCTAAAGTAGGCTAACTTTATTTCTTCTATAACTAGGTTTTTAAAGGGCTTTCCTTTAATTATTATAATATTATATCTATACTATTTCTAATTAGTTAGAATATATTAGATATTTATATACTATTATAAGGCGAAATTTCTTATTACTCTACTATCTATTATAGCTATAACTAGCTAATTTCCTAAGAATCTATATATAAAAATCCTAGAGTTATAGTTTATTTATCTAGTAGCCTATAGCTACTTATCTTTCTACTTCTATTCTTCTACTTTTACCTTCCTAATATACTCTTTTATTTCCTTATATTCTAGGTATTTATTATTAGTATAGTAGGTAGTAGATCTCCCTAGGTAGTATTCTATAGGCCTTGTTAGTAGTAGCTCTATATAAATATATCCTAGTTAGTTCTACTAGGGTATTAGTTACTAATTCTTAGTTAACTATTTACCTATCTTATAGTATTTATAGTCTTCTACAAGGTAATATATTTAATTTAGCTATTAGTATTTAGTATATTTAGCGTTTCTTAGCTAGCTATTCTTTAATACTTATTTAGAGTTAATTTTCTAGTACCTAATTAGGACTAGGTTGTCTACTATTAGGTTATAAGATCCTAGTAGGCTTATAACCTCTTTATTTCCTATAATAAGCGTATCTAAGGTTTTAAAGTTTCTATCTTCGTCCTTAATAATAATATTAGGTGTCTCTAAAAAGATATACTATTATTTAGGTATAATATTACTAGATCCTATATCCTTAGGTAAGTTTTCTAGGGCTAATCCTTTAGTAGGCTCCTCTTAAGTTATAGCTAATTATACCCTTTCTAGCTAATATCCTATACTTACCTTAGTGTTACTATACTCTTTATAGTAGTTATTATAGTACTTAGTCTAGTATTTCTATATATATTTACTTATTCTAGCTAGCTTTACTAGTTCTAGGGCTTCTTTAATTTCCTTAGTTACTACTACTTATTTCTTTCTTAATCCTCTATTGTTTAGGGCTTTAAATAGGTAGTTCCTAGTAAAATATCTTAGTTATCTATACTTAAAGTATACCTTTACGTCCCTAAGTCTCTATTTATTTTAGTCTACTTTTTTATTCTAGTTAGTATACTTGTATATTACACTTAATTATATTAGTTTAAGACTATATAGGTTTTTTTTAGGTTAGCTCTAGTAGTAGGGCTAGTTTTACGTATTTATTACGCTAGGTAGTTTATTCTTATTAAATATATATAGTTAGTTGTTAATCTTAATAGTAAGCTATATTAATCTTTAAAGTATTTCTAGTATATCTATTAAGATAAGAGCCTATTAGAGTAATAGTTTAAGACCTTTATAATACTAGTCTCTTAAAGCTTTATTACTCTAGTTTAACTTTATTATAAGTTATTTAAACTCTAAAGTATAATAGGTAGTAGACCTAGTTTACTTTAGCCTTTAGAGTTTAGCCTTTACTACTCTCTTTATATCTATATCTCTAAATATAAAGCTTAGTCTTTACTTAAAATAATTATAGCTACTAAAGATTTACTATATTTTAATACTTTTCTATTTATTAGGGCCTAAGCTCTCTTCTAAGTATATTTTAAACTAGTCTATTACCTTTCTTATAAGGTAAGCTATAATAAAGGATACTTTATAGCTTTTACTTTAAATTTAGCTAGAGTTAAGTATTATATAGATTAATATATTAGCTAGGAATCTTTTAAGTTTAGTTCTAGTACTATTAAACTTCTCTAGTATTTTAAGTTTAAGTAGTTTAGTCTTTATATTATTAAGTTACGTAGTAAGCTTATAAATCTACTATACTATATACTATAGAAGTTCTTAGTTTTCTCTCTAGGCTCTAAGGATTTCTATAATCTAGATATTATTTATTATAATTATTAGTATACTTAAAGATTACGCCTAGGTTATTATTATTACTATTAACCTTAATAGTTAAAGTATAAGGTAGATTACTAACTATAGGTAAAGGGCCTTAAGGTTAGGATATAATAGTAAGTTAGTAACTAGGGTTAAGGTAATAGGTAAGTATTACTTAAAGAATATAAGGTATAAATAGGGTTATAGGTATATAAGTAAGCTAGAAGTCTAGGTAAAACTTATATTATACTTAACTATAAGACTTTAGAGGTTATAAAGCCTTTTTTCTATATACTACCCTTTTATACTTCTAATCTATTAATCTATTCCTTAGATCTAGAGTTTACCCTAATCTATTAATCTACTCCTTAGATCTAGAAATTACCCTAATCTATTAATCTACTCCTTAGATCTAGAGATTACGTTATATAAGCTAAGTTATATATCTAGGTTATAGTTAGCTATATTATCTTATCTATAGTCTAGTTAGTTCTCTATATATTTCTAGTCTTCTAAAGGTTTAATTAGTTTAAGGTCCTATATAAGGTTATAACCTATAATATCTCTAGGTACCTCTCTATCTATCTCTAGTAGCGCTTATCCTCTAAAAGACTTTAATAGGTTTCTTAGGTTACTATAAGATATACTAGAGGATTTTAACTTTAAAACTCTTCTAATAGCTTAAGATAGTTAAAGTTATTTTCTAGTTACTAGGTATCTTCTTATAGCTTTCCCTTATTATCTATTCTTTACTAGCTAACTAGGTAGTAGTTTTTTCTATTATGCTAGCGTTATACTAGGATTTTTTCTACCTCTTACTCTTTATTATCTTAGCTATAGGTAGTAGTATTATATACTACTAGTTATACGTCTAGTAGTATTCTTTCTAAGTATAATATATAGAAAGTTAAGTAAATCTTTATTATTAGAGGTAGCTTAAAGTAGTAGTTATTTTCTTTAATTTATTTTTCTACTTTATATAGACTAATTTTAATATAGTCTAGCTTTATACTTAGTTTAGTAGTCTTAATATTTTTTTATTATAACTAAACTTTATCTTCTCTTTTAAATTATAGTCTCTATAGTCTTTTTTTATTATAGTTCTATTCTATAGTTATATCTACTAATTTAGTATCTATCCTAAGTTACTTATAGATTTCTTAGATTCTTACTATATTCTATTATATACTCTAGCTATAAATCTCTATATTAATTAAGTTATTTTCTAATATAAGATTATATCTATAGTTTATAAAGTAAAGTATTATTCTTATTATACTATAGTATACTATATTGTATATAAACTATACTAGTAGTAGTAATATTACCTAATTATCTTGTTTATAGTTAAGGTAGTACCTTAGGTACTATTCTACTATTTAGTTTAGTTATTCTATTACTCTATCTATCTATAGGTAGAAACTTATTAATATCTTTAGTTTAATCCCTAGCTTTACTATAAAGACTTACTAGTATTTAGATATAAACCTTAGGTTTTTATCTAATATAATTTTATCTAGTATTCTATATTCTACTAGTACTATTTATAATATTATATATATAAACTATAGTACCTTAGTTTTCTTTAAGTATAGAATAAAGTATCTATATCTTATTAGTTTATTTACTATTACTAGTATAGAGTTATAGTATATTTCTATTACTAAGTCCTTAGATTTTAGGAGTTTTACTATAAAGTCTAGTAATATAGTTCTCTATAGTCTTTTAGCTAGTTCTATAGTTTATAGTAGACTATAAGGTATATATTAATCTACTTTATTCTAGTAATACTTAGTATACTCTATAAGTACTATTATTACTAATACCTTTACTCCTAGAATATAGTATTCCTAGACTAGTTACTTTAAAGTTTTCTTAATTCTTTAATAACTATATATTAGTAGTTTATAGAATTATTAGATAAATTTCTTCTTTATACTCTTTAGAATATATATATAGTTATATACGCGTATTATCCTACTAGTAGTTTACTTATCTAAGAGTATCTTAATTTTATCTTTTACTTTATTTATTTCTTTTTAGATCTATTTAGTCTATTTATCTTAGTTTCTAACTAGCTTATATATTACTATAACCCTTAGATAGTTAAATTATAATAATCTATTATTTACCTAGTATAGTATAGCTCTTTCTATTAGAGTATAGCTTATATTTAGTTTAGGCCTTCTACTAAGAGTATCTACTCTTAGGTTTTCTTTTCCTTTATAGTATTAGATATTAAAGTTATACTCTATAAAGATTTATAACTATTATTATTACTATAGAGTTAGTTTCTTATTAATTATAAATCTAGTAAGGTTTTTATAATTACTATAAACTATTATTAGATATTCTAATCCTTAGAAGTATACTCTCTATTCTTTAAAATATACTATAATTATAAGTATCTCCTTATTATAGATATTATTATTCTTTTCTATAGGTATTATTATTTATACGTAATAGTATACTAGGTAAAGGTTACTATTATTATCTTCTTAAAGTAATACTCTTACTATTATACTATTTAAAGTATCTATTTCTACTATTAGTTATTTCTTTAGGGTATATATCTTTAGAACTAGTTCTCTTAAGAATTTCTCTTTTATCTTCTAAAAGGCTTATTCTTCTTTTAGTATCTATATAAATAGTATATCTTTTTTTATTAGTTTATAGAGTAGTCTAGTAATATCTATCTATACTAAGATAAACTTTTAGTAAAAGTTATAGAATCTTATAAAGGATTATAACTATCTTAGTATCTTAAAGCTTTTTTAGGTAAGTATTTCCTATATTTTCGTAGGTTCTACTCCTAGCTATCCTAGTATAATTATATATCTAAGGTATATAGTTTTCTATATATAGAATTTATACTTTTTTTTATATAGCTATAGTTTAGCTTAAATTAGTTTCTTTAAAACTACTTATATATACTATTTATATTCTTCTAATATCTATAAGTATACTAAGATATTATTAAGGTATACTATAGTAAACCTATTTAGATATAGTCTTAGTATATTATTAATATAAGCTTAAAAGGTTACTAGTACGTTTATTAGTCTAAAAGGTATAACTAAATATTTATATAGCCCTCTTAGTAACGTTACTACTATTTTCTATTCTTTTCCTTCTACTATCTTAATCTAATAGTAGGTATTTCTTATATTAAGCTTTATAAACTACTAAGTATTAGTTAGTTAGTTTTATAAGTCTAAGATTAAAGGTAGTAGGTATTAATTCTTAATTATAATATTATTAAGTTATCTATAGTTAATATATAGCTAGTATTCTATTATATCTTTCTTTAGTATAAATATAAGTAGGTATACTACTAGTAAATTTAAGGGTTATATCTATCTCTTTCTTAGGCTATCCTTAATATATTCTTATAGTATCTTATCCTCTTTTAATATAAGCTTGTAAATAAGTCTATACTTAGGTATTATTTCTAGTTTTAGTAGAATTATAGTATTCTAAGGTTAGTATTCTAGTAAAGTATCTTTAGGTATTAAGAAGATTTCTCTTAGGTTATTATATTCTATAGGTATAATTCCCTTCTATAAGGTCTTATCTATTACGTATAAGTATACTATATATTTATTTATCTTTCTTAGCTTATAGAAAGTAACTATTTCTATCTTTTAGTTTATTTATAGGTTAGCTTACTTTAGCTATAAAGTTTCTAGGATAATATTTTATCTACTATCTATTTCTATAACGTTATACTTTATAGGTCCTTCTTATCTTTCTAAATAGAAGTAAGCTAACTTTATTTCTTCTATAACTAGATTTTTAAAGGGCTTTCCTTTAATTATTATAATATTATAACTATACTATTTCTAATTAGTTAGGATATATTAGATGTTTATATACTATTATAAGGTAAAATTCCTTATTACTCTACTATCTATTATAGCTATAACTAGTTAATCTCCTAAGAATCTATATATAAAGATTCTAGAGTTATAGTTAGTTTATCTAGTAGCTTATAACTATTTATTTTCTTATTCTTTAGCTTTTATCTTTTAGATATATTCTTTTATTTCTATATACTCTAGGTATTTATTATTAGTATAGTAGGTAGTAGATCTCTCTAAGTAGTATTCTATAGGCTATATTAGTAGTAGCTCTATATAAATATATCTTAGTTTATTCTACTAGGGTATTAGTTACTAATTTTTAGTTAACTATTTACCTATTTTATAGTATTTATAGTCTTCTATAAGATAATAGGTCTAATCTAACTATTAGTATTTAGTATATTTAGTATTTCTTAGCTAGCTATTCTTTAATACTTATTTAGGGTTAATCTTCTAGTACTAAATTAGAACTAGTTTATCTACTATTTTATTAGTAACTCTTAGTAATCCTATAACCTCTTTATTTTCTATAATAAATATATTTAAGGTCTTAAGGTTCTTATACTTATCTTTAATAATAATATTAGGTATTTCTAGAAAGATATATTATTATTTAGGTATAACTTTACTAGACCTTATATTCTTAAGTAAGTCTTCTAGGGCTAATCTTTTAGTAGGCTCCTTTTAAGTTATAGTTAATTATACCCTTTCTAGCTAATATCCTATACTTACCTTTATATTACTATACTCTTTATAGTAGTTATTATAGTACTTAGTCTAGTATTTCTTTATATATTTATTTATTTTAGCTAGCTTTACTAGTTCTAGTACTTCTTTAATTTCTTTAGTTACTACTACTTATTTCTTTTCTAATCCTCTATTATTTAGGGCTTTAAATAGGTAGCTCCTAGTAAAATATCCTAGTTACTTATATTTAAAGTATACCTTTACGTCCCTAAGCTTTTACTTATCTAGGTCTACTCTTTTATTCTAGTTAGTATACTTATATATTATACTTAATTATATTAGTTTAAGACTATATAGGTCTTTTTTAAGTTAATTTTAGTAGTATAGCTAATTTTATATATTTACTATACTAGGTAGTTTATTCTTATTAAATATATATAGTTAGTTATTAATCTTTATAGTAAGCTATATTAGTTCTTAGAGTATTTCTAGTATATCTATTAAGATAAGAGCCTATTAGAGTAATAGTTTAAAACCTTTATAATACTAGTCTCTTAAAGCTTTATTACTTTAGTTTAACTTTATTATAAGTTATTTAAACTCTAAAGTATAATAGGTAGTAGACTTAGTCTACTTTAGCCTTTAGAGTTTAGCCTTTACTACTCTTTTTACGTCTATATCTCTAAATATAAAGCTTAATCTTTACTTAAAATAGTTATAGCTACTAAAGATTTATTATATTTTAATACTTTTCTATTTATTAGGGTCTAAGCTCTCTTCTAAATATATTTTAAACTAGTCTATTACCTTTTCTATAAGGTAGACTATAATAAAGGATACCTTATAGCTTTTACTTTAGATTTAACTAGAATTAAGGGTTATATAGATAGATATATTAGCTAGGAATTTTTTAAGTTTAGTTCTAGTACTATTAAACTTCTCTAGTATTTTAAGTTTAAGTAGTTTAGTCTTTATATTATTAATTTATATAGTAAGCTTATAGATCTATTATACTATATATTATAGGAGTTCTTAGTCTTCTCCTTAGGCCTTAAGAATTTCTAAGATCTAGATATTATTTATTATAATTATCTATTTACTTAAAGATTACGCGTTACTTACTATTATTACTATTAACCTTAATAGTTAAAGTATAAGGTAGGTTACTTAACTAGATAAAGAGCCTTAGTATTTAGGTTAAGTAGTAAGTTAGTAGCTAGGATTAAGGTAATAGGTAAGTATTACTAAGAAACTTAAAGTATAATAGAGTTATAGGTATATAAGTAAGGCTATAAATCTATAGTAAAACTTATATAGATTTATACTTAACTATAAGGCTTTAAAGGTTATAAAGCCTCCTTTCTATATACTATAGCTATTTAAGTAACTTAGTACTTTATATATTACTAAGTACTTATTAGTTATATATCTATATTGTAGTTAGCTATATTATCTTACCTATAGTCTAAGTAGTCTTTATAGTTATACTAGTCCTCTAATAGTTCTATTAGCTCTAGGTCCTATATAGAGTTATTACCTATAATACTATAACTATCTATTAACTTAGTACTTTATATATTACTAAGTACTTATTAGTAACTTAGTACTTTATATATTACTAAGTACTTATTAGTTATATATCTATATTATAATTAGCTATATTATTTTACTTATAGTCTAAGTAGTTCTTATAGTTATACTAATCTTTTAATAGTTCTATTAGCTCTAGGTTCTATATAAAGTTATTATCTATAATATAAAATATAGTTAGAATATAGATATACTATCTAATTCTACTACTTTATTATTATATTTATAATATATTCTATATTTTTCTCTTTAAAAAATAGAAATCCTAAATAGGTATAAAAGATAATACCTATCTACTTAAAGTAATAGAAGAAAGAGAAAAAGTATAGAAAGTTAAGAAAATCTTTAAGAAATATTAGAAAAAAAGGTAAATAGAGTACTTCCTAAGATAAAAAAAATATAATAAATCTTAGAATATATAAACTCTTACTATAAATTTTAAAGATATAGATAAATTAATTAATAAGTTTAAATTAGCTTAAAGTACTCTATATTTAAAATAAAAATAAAAAACTTAATTTATATACTTAAAATATAATTAAAGAGTAATTTATTTATTTAAGCTTAATAGCTCTATAGCTAGGTATCTATATATATAAAAAATAACTATTTTATAAAATAAAAAAAATTCTTTACTTATTTTCTATCTTCTTATTCTTACTACTAGGCCTATTACCTTCTTTATTATCTTTAAGTACTTTACTTATACTATTTTCTCTACTTATAGAGCTAGTACTATTTTTATCTTTATCTTTATCTTTATTTTTATTATTATTATCTTTATTATTATTAGTAGTAAAAAGAATAACTTAAGAAGATATTAGTATATATTATATATAAGTAATATATATAAACTTACTAAGTAACTTATAACTAAAATAAGCTTATAGATAGTAGCTACTAAGTTCTTTTACTTAGCTACTATATTCTTCTACTTAGTTACTAAGCTTTTATACTTAGCTAAAATTAGCTCTAAAAATTAAAGTATAGTAGTAAAAGTTTAGGTAGCTACTTCTATAGAAGTACTACTATAAGTAATAAAGTAGTAGTAAAATAATAGCTTTAAATTAAAAGTATACTAAGTATAAGTAAGCTTAATACTAGTAGAGTAGACTATATTATTTATCTTAGTATTAGTAGTATTAGTAATAGTAGTATTATAAATAGTATAGAGCTAGTATATATAGTTTATATACCTATTAAACTTAATAGAAACCTATTTATATTAGTTATAGAGTAGCTCCTAGAGTATACTAAAAAGAACTTACTATAAAGTAGCTACTATAATTATTATTAGTATAGTACTTATAATAATAATTATCTAGCTTATTATAGATAACCTTTTAGCTAGTAATATCTTAAATATAGTATATATATATCTTATATAGAGTAATACTATTAGTATACCTAGTAAGATTACTTTACTTAAAAGGTATAGTACTATATATATTACTCTTTTTAATAAACTTAGAGTATAGATAGTAAACTATAATAATAATTTATTATAATTCTATTATAAGTACTAATTATAAGTTATATATACGTTTTAGCTATATAATAATATTAAAGAAATAGAATAGAATAATTATAAAATTTTTATTATTAATATATAAACTATACTAGTTACTAGAAGATATAGCTCTTACCTATTATTATAATATTATTACTATTATTAGTAGAGTATAATCTTTTACTTATTATTAAGTAAATAGAAAAAATATATATAAGTAAAATAATAATAAAACGTACCTAATATATATAAATATTATAAGAAAAATATAAATACTTTTTTCTTTCTTTTTTTATAAAGGTTTTAGGGTTTTTATTAAGGTTATAACTTAAAGAACTAGTAAAAACCTTAGCTAGAGAGAGAGGCTCTATAATAAGGGTTTTAGTAGAAATACCTAGAATTATAGGAATTTTAAGATCTTTAGTACTTTAGAACTTCTAAGGCCTTAACTATACTAATATCTATAGTACTAGTTTAAAGTAAAGCTAATATACTATACTAGTATATAAAAGGTCTCCTACTTATAAAAAGAGTCTAGTAAGTATTATTTACCTTTTTAATTAAAACCTCTACTTAAATATATTATTACGTATAAATACTATTTAAGTAAGTAGAACTTTAAGAGTTTAAACTCTACCTTTTACTTTATAATATATATATTATCCCTTTACTATCTCTTATAGCTTATAGTAAGTACTATTACTTTCTAGCTACCTTCTTTATAACTACCTACTTAGAATATATTTAGATAATATAGCTTTATATAGGTACTTTCTTTTTAACTACTATTTAAGAGATATTAAAGTAAATAAGCCTTCTTAGTATAAAACCTTATACTAGTAAGTATTTAGTTTTTCTTCTATTTTATATAATTTCTAAAATATTTTATAAGTACTTTATTTATCTATTATACTATCTAATAGAGTATCTACTAGTTATCTATTATAAAATTATATAGAATAATTATACTAATACTTAATAAATAGCTTAGTTTAGTAGCTTTAAAATAGAATTAACTATACTCTATAAGTTACTTAAAGTTATAGCTAGTAGAACTAGTAAGGATTTAGTTAAATTAGTATAATAGATATCTTAGATTAGTATAGTAATAAGTATATTACTTTTTAGTAATAATAAAGTTATATATTATAAAGTAAATATATCTAGGCTAGTAAGCTAACTTCTCTTAAAAGAATAGTAGAACTTTAAAATTAAATTAAATTTTAAATAACTAAACTAAATAGAAAACTTATACTAGCTCTTACTTTTTAGTAATATAGTTATTACTTATAACTTCCCTATTCTATAGAGATATAATAAGATAGAGCTTAAAATACCTATTAACCTAATAGTAGTACTAGCTAGGGTTTACTATATAGTAGAATTTTAAAGTAGTATTATAATAAAAGGATTCTCCTCTATATTTATCTCTATTAAATAGAATTAGAATAGAGTCTAATAGTACCTTATAATAAGCTCTAACTATAATACTTAACTAACTTACTAGGATACTATATAATAGTACTATAGTAGAGCTCTACTAAATAAAGTTAACTTTAAGTCTCTATAAAAAACTTATACTATTATTAGCTAGTATAGTTGTTAGATAAAAGGGGTTTAAAAGGTAGCTACTATAAGTATAATAATAGGAGAAATAAGAGATTAATAAGATAGATTAATATAGTTAAAATTAAGTAAGTTAAACTAATTTATTAATTGCTCTATTCTTTTATTACTTATCTATTCTATCTACTATTATACTTATCTATATATCCTTAGCTCTATTAGCTACTAATACCTTAGTAATAGTAAGGCCTTAGTTAGGGCAAGCCTTAGTTAGAGTAATACCTTAGCTAGCGTTAAGCTTATATAAGGGTTAGGCCTTTAAGTCCTTTATACCTCTATAAGGGATAAGCTAGTACGTAGGTTAGCGCCTACCTTAGCTAAGTCTAGATATATCGATATTCTACTAGTTTGCTAGCCTAGCTACTAGTATAGTACTAGCGTTAATTCTTATAAAGGTTAAGGTTGCTCGCTAAGCTCTTAGTATACGCGCGATATTAATTACTATTGCAATCGCAATTACTATCTCGATTGCTACTAACGTTACTTTATTAACGTTAACTTATTAGCGTAAGCCTACAAGTTAGCCTATAGGTTAGCTTGTAATTAAGCTCGTACGTAAGCTTATACGTAGGATAATTATAGTTAGTTAGTTAAGCTACTAGCTAATACTATAAATTTAGCTATATAGTCTAATACACCCTTTTAGCTTAAAACCTAATATTAAGCTAGACTAAGATATATATAGTTAAGCTAGTCTTAGATTTTATTAAGAGGTAACTTATACTTTACGTAATACTCTAGTATTTATATAAGTCTAAGTTAAACTAGGAAGTAATTCTATTTATTAGCTAGTATAACCTTTATAAAGCTGTTAGTAATTATCTTATTTAATAGAGTATATTAGACCTAGATTCTACTAGCTAATACTTCTTGCTATAACTAGTAGTTATATATATCTACGTACTATAGTTTAGTCTAGAGTTTAGCTAGCTCTTTAGTTACAAGCTAGATCGTCTACGTATTATTATACTAGATTGTAATTTAATAGCTAGGTAGTTTAATCTATAGCTTATTAAGTAATCTTGTTGTAAATAGTACCTCTTTAGCTACTTATAATAGTACAAGGAGCTTAGCCTTAGTAGTTAAAGTTATAACTATATCTTATTTACTTGCCTTCTACGCAATAAGCCTATTAAAGAGCTTAATTATATAACTTTAAAAGCTTTTTCTATCTAGTATATTGTTAGTAAATAAGGCGTTACTAGCTACTTATAGTAAGTCTCCTCCTCCTAGCTATAGTACTTTCTACCTTATAGCTAATAGGTATAGGAGTACTCGATCTATAGCGTTTTAATAAGCTATACTTAGATTAGTAAGAAATTAAGCTAGTTATAAGGTTGTAAAAGCTATATCTAGATGCGTAGTAACTACTATAAATAGTAGAGAGCTAATTTTTTACTAATACTTATTAATTTTAGATAGAGTTACTAAGCCCTTATATAGTATAAGCTTAGTAGTAGCTATAGGGGTATTGTAGCGTATATCTTGCTTATCTACGAGCTAGCTAATTTTATTAGTATACGCTACCTATAATAGCTAAATAAAACGTTGTTCTCTATCTTGTATAACCTCTACTCCTAGGAACTAATATATATCTTCTCTACTAGTAATAGTATATTTCTCTTTAAGTAGCTTAGTTACTTTCTCGAATTCTTTTTACTTCTATAGGTAGAATCCTATATTAATATTATCTATAAAGAAGAAGAAGATTACTCTATCTTTAATTATATAGTATAGCTTGTATAGGATTGTTATAAAGCTAATAGTATTAAGTAAAGACGTAAAGTCTTTTTACTATAAGAGAGGTAAAATCTAGAGTCTATATAGGGCCTTTTAAACTAGTAGGATTATACTAGCTTTTTAATAACCCTTTAGTATTCTTATATATATCTCTCTATTAATTATAGCGTAGGTAAAGGCGTTTAAAATATTAAATTACTTTACCTTAAAGTTATATTTAGCTATTATTACTATAAACATTTAGAATAAATAGCTAGCTAGAGTAGTAGTATAGGTATCTTATACTATAATATTTTGTTACTAATCTCTACGTACAACTAATCGAGCTTTATATTTAAGGAATTAATACTACTAGTTAAGTTTATACGTATATACCTATATATAATCTAGTATCTACTAACTAGACTATTTAATAGGTTTAGCTAGTACTTTAGTCTATAACTATAAGGGAGTAATCCCTTTTATCTTTAAATTCTACCTATATTAGTAAGTTTACAACTTACTAATATATACTAATAT
>JALNQA010000197.1:0-18579 GCA_028456235.1 Ophiosphaerella narmari | reverse complement strand
AACTTACTAATATAGTAAGTATTAGTAAGTTTACAACTTACTAATATAGTAAGTATTAGTAAGTTTACAACTTACTAATACTTGTTAACGTACTAGCTTATTAGTAAGCTACTAGGTATATATACTTAGTATAACCCTAGATAGCTCTTTATCTACTATTTACTCTTTTTTAATTAACTACTTACTACCTCCTTTAAGCTATGCTTGCGTAAAGTCTACCTTATAGTTACTAAGCTCCTATACTTAGCTAAGATTAGCCCTAAAAATTAAGGCGTAGTAGTAAGGGTTTAGGTAGCTACTCCTATAGGAGTACTACTACAAGTAGCAAGGTAGTAGTAGGATAATAGCTCTAAATTAAAAGTATACTAGGTACAAGTAAGCTTAACGCTAGTAGAGTAGACTATATTATCTATCTTAGTATTAGTAGTATTAGTAATAGTAGTATTATAAATAGTATAGAGCTAGTATATATAGTTTACGCGCCTATTAAACTTAATAGGAACCTATTTATATTAGTTATAGAGTAGCTCCTAGAGTATACTAAAAAGAACTTACTATAGAGTAGCTACTATAATTATTATTAGTATAGTACTTGTAATAACAATTATCTAGCTTGTTATAGATAACCTTTTAGCTAGTAATATCTTAAACGTAGCGTATATATATCTCGTATAGAGTAATACTATTAGCGTGCCTAGTAAGATTACTCTACTTAAAAGGCGTAGTACTACGCATATCGCTCTTTTTAATAAACTTAGGGCGTAGATAGTAGACTATAATAATAATTTATTATAATTCTATTACAAGTACTAATTATAAGTTATATATACGTTTTAGCTATACGATAATATTAAAGAGATAGAGTAGAATAATTATAAAATTTTTATTATTACTATATAGACTATACTAGTTACTAGGAGATATAGCTCCTACCTATTATTACAATATTATTACTATTATTAGTAGGGTACAATCTTTTACTTATTATTAAGTAAATAGAGGAAATACGCGTAAGTAAAATAATAATAAAACGCGCCTAATACGCGTAAACGTTACAAGAGGAATATAAATACTCTTTTCCCTCTTTTCTTATAAAGGTTTTAGGGTTTTTATTAAGGTTGTAACTTAAAGAGCTAGTAAGGACCCTAGCTAGAGGGGGAGGCTCTATAACAAGGGTCTTAGTAGAAATACCTAGAATTATAGAGATCTTAAGATCTTTAGTACTCTAGGACCTCTAGGGCCTTAACTATACTAATATCTATAGTACTAGACTAGGGTAGAGCTAATATACTATACTAGCGCATAAAAGGCTTCCTACTTATAGGAAAAGTTAAGTAAGTATTATTTACCTTTTTAATTAAGACCTTTACTTAAATACGTATTATCCCTTTACTATCTCCTATAGCCTATAGTAAGTACTATTGCCTTCTAGCTACCCCTTTATAAGTTTATAGAAGGTAACTATTCCTATTTTCTAATTTATCCTTAGGTTAGCTTACTTTAGCTATAGAGTTCCTAGGATTATATCCTAATCTCTATCTATTTATATTATATTGTATATAATAGGTCCTATCTATCTCTCTAATTTAAGGTAGGCTATCTTTATTTCTTCTATAACTAGGTTTTTAAAGGCTTTTCCTTTAATTATTATAATATTATAACTATACTATTTTTATTTAGTTAAGATACATCTAGTATTTATATACTATTATAAAGTAAAGTTTCTTATAGCTCTACTATCTATTATAATAGTTACTAGTTCTTCTCCTAAGAATCTATATATAAAGATTCTAGAGTTATAGTTTATTTATCTAGTAGCTTATAGCTATTTATTTCTTTATTCTTCTACTTTTACCTTTCTTACCTATTCTTTAAGTTCTATATATTCTAGATACTTATTACTAGTATAATAGGCTACTAGTCTACTAATATAGTATTCTATTAGTAGTATTAGTAGTAGTTCTATATAAATATATCCTAATCTATTCTACTAGGGCGTTAGTTACTAGTCTTTAGTTAACTACTTATATAGCTTATAGTATTTGTATTCCTCTATAAAATAGTAGGTCTAATCTAACTATTAGTATTTAGTATATTTAGGGTTTCTTAACTAACTATTCTTTAATACTTATTATAGGTCGATCTTCTAGTATTATACTAGTATTAAGGTAGTTGTTCTATTCTTAAACGAGCTCTATAGTTCTATAACTTCCTTGTTTCCTACTACTATTATTACTAGGTTCTCTAGATTACTACAATTATTAACAATAGTTATAGTTAGTACTTTAAGAAAAATATATTACTATTTAGGTATAACTTTACTAGATACTATGTCTATAGGCAAGTCTTCTAAGGCTAATCCTTAAGTAGGCTCCTCTTAAGTTATAGCTAATCGTACCTTTTCTAGCTAATATCTTATACTTACCTTTGCGTTACTATACTCTTCGTAGTAGTTATTATAGTACTTAGTCTAGTATTTCTTTGTATATTTACTTATACTAGCTAACTTTACTAGTTCTACTATTTCTTTAACTTTTTTTATTACTACTACTTATTCCCTTCTTAATCCTCTATTATATAAGGCTTTAGATAGGTAGTTCCTTATAAAATATCTTAGTTTCTTATAGTTAAAGTATACCTTTACGTTCCTAAGTTTCTACTTATTAGGGTCTACTCGTCTATTTTAGTTTATACACTCGTAGGTTATACTTAGTTATATTAGTTCTAGGCTATAGTAGTCTTTTCTTAGTAGATTCTATTAGTATAGCTAGTTCTATATATTTATTTTACTAGGTATCTTATTCCTATTAAATATATATATTTAGTTATTAATTCTAATAGTAAGTTAGATTAATATATAGAGTATTTCTAGCATATCTATTAGAATAAGAGCCTATTAGAGTATAGGTTTAAGGCCTTTATAATATCTATCTCTTAAGGCTTTATTACCCTAGTTTAACTTTACTATAAGTTGTTTAAACTCTAAAGTATATTAGGTAGTAGACTTAGTCTACTTTAGCCTTTAGAGTTTTACCTTTACAACTCCCTTTATATCTACGTCTCTAAACGTAAGGCTTATTTATTATTTAAAATAATTATAACTACTAAAAATTTATTATATTTTAACGCTTTATTAGTCCTCTAGTCCTAGGCTTTCCTCTAGATATATTTTAAACTAGTCTATAGCTTTTCCTATAAAGTATACTATAATAAAGGATACCTTCTAGTTTTTACTCTAGATTTAGTTAGAGTTAATTATTATATAGATTTATATATTAGCTAAGAATCTCTTAAGTTTAGTTTAGGTACTATTAAATTTCTCTAGTATTCTAAGTTTAATTAGTTTATCCTTTATAGTATTAAGCTAGTTAGTAAGCTACGTAATCTATTACGCTACGCGCTATAGGAGTTCTTAGTCCTTACCTTAGGTCCTAAGGATTTCTTTAATCTAGATATTATTTATTGTAATTGTTTATCTACTTAAAGATTGCGCGTAGGTTATTATTATTACTATTAACCTTAATAGTTAAAGTATAAGGTAGATTGCTTAACTAGATAAAGAGCCTTAGTATTTAGGTATAGTAGTAATTTAATAACTAGGGTTAGGTTAATAGATAAGCGTTACTAAGGGACGTAAGGTATAATAGGGTTATAGGTATACAAGTAAGGTAGTAGGTTTAAGGTAAGACTTAAGCTTAACTATAAGGCTTTAAAGGTTGTAAAGCCTCCTACCTATATACTAAGTTAATTTAGTAATTTATCTTACCTAGTATTATAAATTAACAAATTAGTTACGTATACGATTTAGTAATTCCTATTACTAAGTATCGCGAATTAGTAAATTAGTTACGTATACTTACTAGGCTCTATCCTCTAATTTGTAACCTTTGCTATTATCTATATCTAAGTAGTACTTAAGTTTAGGCGTTATAGGTTCGATTAGCTATAATTATTGTATAGGGTTAGTACTTGTAATAAAGAGAGCCTAGGACCTAAGGATTAATAAAGTATTAAAATATAGTAGATTTTTAGTAGCTATAATTATTTTAAATAGTAGATAAGCCTTACGTTTAGAGACGTAGATACAAAGGGAGTTATAAAAGTAAAACTCTAAAGGCTAAAGTAAACTAGGTCTATAGCCTATTATACTTTAGAGTTTAAATAACTTATAATAAAGTTAAACTAGGGTAATAAAGCCTTAAAAGATAGATATTATAAAGGTCTTAAACCTATACTCTAATAGGCCCTTATCTCTATAGATATACTAGAAATACTCTAAGGATTAATCTAGCTTACTATTAGGATTAATAATTAAATATATATATTTAATAAGAATAAAATACTAACTCTAATAAATATATAAACCTAGCTATACTACTAAAACTAGCCTAAAAAGGACCTATATAGTCCTAAACTAATATAACTAGGTATAATATATAAGTATATAAACTAAAATAAAAGGATAGACCTAGATAAGTAAAGGCTTAGGGACGCTAAGGTATATTTTAACTACAAGAAACCTAGATATTTTACAAGGAACTACCTATACAAAGCCCTAAATAATAGAGGATTAGGTAGGAAATAAGTAGTAGCTACTAAAGAAACTAAGGAAATAACTAAACTAGTAAAGTTAGCTAGTATAAATAAATATATAAAGAAATACTAGACTAAGTACTATAATAACTACTATAAAGAGTATAGTAATACAAAGGTAAGTATAGGGTATTAGCTAGAAAAGGTAAGATTAGTAGTAACTTAAGAGGAGTCTACCTAGAAATCTACCTTAGAAGACTTACCTATAGATATAGGGTCTAGTAAAGTTATACCTAAATAATAATATATTTTCCTAGAAACGCCTAATATTATTATTACTAATAACTATAGAAAACTAGAGATCCTAAATACACTAGTTATAGGAAACAAGGAGGTTACTAACCTATAGATATTATATCTAGAAATAACTAATTAACTAATACTAGTATATTACTAGAGGATTAACCCTAGATAGGTATTAAAGAATAGTTAGCTAAGGAACCCTAAACACGCTAAATACTAATAGTTAGATTAGACCTACTATCTTGTAGAGGAATATAAATACTATAAGTTATATAAATAGCTAACTAAGGACTAGTAACTAACTCCCTAGTAAAATAGACTAAGATATATTTATATAGAACTACTATAAATACTACCTATAAAATATTATATTAGTAGACTAGTAGCCTACTATACTAGTAACGAGTACCTAGAATATATAGAACTTAAAGAATAAGTAAGAAAGGTAAAAGTAGAAGAATAAAGAAATAAGTAGCTATAAGTAACTAGATAAATAAACTATAACTCTAGAATCTTTATATATAGATTCCTAGGAGACTAACTAGTTATAGCTATAATAGATAGTAGAGTAATAAGAAATTTTACTTTATAATAATATATAAATATCTAACATATCCTAACTAAATAAAAATAGTATAGTTATAATATTATAATAATAGAAGGAAAAGCCTTTAAAAACCTAGTTATAGAAGAAATAAAGTTAGCCTACCTTAGATTAGAAAGCTAGGTAGGACCTATTATATACAACGTTATATAAATAGATAGAGACTAAGATATTATCTTAAGAACTCTCTAGCTAAAATAAGCTAATCTATAAATAAACTAGAAAATAGGAATAGTTACCTTCTATAAACTAAGGAAGATAGATAAGTATATAGTATATCTATACGTAATAGATAAGATACTATACTAGAGAATTATACCCTTAGAATATAACAACCTAAAAGAAGTTTTCTTAATACTAAAAGATACTCTACTAGAATACTAGCTATAGGATACTACAATCCTACTAAAACTAGAAATAACGCTAAAGTATAGACCTATTTATAAACTTACTCTAAAGGAAGATAAGATACTATAAGAGTATATCTAGGATAGTTTAAAGAAAGGATAGATACAACTATTAAACTTACTAGTAGTATACCTACTTATATTTATACCTAAAAAGGATATAGTAGAATATTAACTATACGTTAATTATTACTAACTTAATAATATTATAATAAAGAACTAATACCTACTACCTCTAATCTTAGACTTATAAGACTAACTAACTAATACTTAGTAGTTTATAAAGCTTAATATAAGAAACACCTACTACTAGATTAGAATAGCTAAAGGAGAAGAATAGAAGATAGCTATTACGTTACTAAGGAGATTATACAAATACTTAGTTATACCCTTTAGATTAACTAACGCCCTAGTAACCTTCTAGGCCTATATTAATAACGTATTAAGACTATATTTAAATAAGTTTACTATAGTATACCTTAATAATATCTTAGTATACTTAAAGACGTTAAAAGAATATAAATAGTACGTATAAGTAGTTTTAAAAAAACTAATTTAGGCAAAATTATAGCTTTATAAAAAGAAGTACAAATTCTATATATAAAGAACTATATACCTTAGATATATAATTATACTAGGATATCTAGGGGTAGAACCTATAAAAACGTAAGAAATACTTACCTAAAAGAGTCCTAAGATACTAAGGTAGCTATAATCCTTTATAGGATTCTATAACTTCTACTAAAAGTTTATTCTAGTATAGATAGATATTACTAGCCTACTCTATAGATTAATAAAAAAGGATATCCTATTTATATAGATAAAGAGAGAAGAGAAAGCTTTCTAGAAAATAAAGGAAAAGTTCTTAAAGAAACTAGTACTATAGATATATACTCTATAAAAACAACTAATATTAGAAATAGACGCCTTAAATAGTATAATAGTAGGAGTACTACTTTAAAAAGATAATAATAGTTACCTTTACCTTATATATTACTATGTATAAACTATAAAACCTAAAGAAAGGAACTATAATATCTATAACAAGGAAATACTTGTAATTATAGTATATTTTAAAGAATAGAGAGTATATCTCTAAGGATTAGAATATCTTATACTAGTCTATAGTAACTATAAGAACCTTACTAGTTTTATACTTAATAAAGAACTAACCCTATAGTAACGCTAATAGTTGTAAATACTAGTAGAATACGACTTTAGGATTATATACTATAAGGGAAAAGAAAACCTAAGAGCTAACGTACTTAGCTAAAGGCCTAAACTAAATATAGGCTATACCTTAATAGAAGGAGCTATACTATATAAAGCTAATAATAGATTACTATAGTTTAACTACCTAAAGATTGTAGCTACGTATAAGCTAACAAGAAGCTAAAATAAATAGATTAAATAGATCTAAATAGAAATAAATAAAGTAAAGTATAAAATTAAAATACTCCTAGAAAAATAAACTAGTAATAGGATAATATAAGTATATAACTAAATATATATCCTAAAAAGTATATAAAAGGAATTTATCTAGTAATTCTATAAACTACTAATATATAGCTATTAAGGAATTAAGAAGACTCTAAAATAATTAGTCTAGGAATACTATATTCTATAGGTAAGAGTACTAGTAATAATAGTACTTATAGAGTATATAGAGTATTACTAGAATAAGGTAGACTAATACGCGCCTTATAAGTTACTATAAATAATAGAACTAGCTAAAAGACTATAGGAAACTATATTATTAGATTTTATAGTAAAACTCCTAAAGTCTAAGGACCTAGTAATAGGAACGTACTATAACTCTATACTTATAATAGTAGATAAACTAACAAGATATAGATATTTTATCTTATATTTAGAAAAGACTAAGGCCCTATAGTTTATATATATAATACTATAAATAATCCTAGTAGAATATAGAGTACTAGATAAGATTATATTAGATAGAGACCTTAAGTTTATATTTAAATATTAGTAGGTCTTTATAGTAAACCTAGGGATTAAGTTAGAAATATTAACTAGCTTTTACCTATAAATAGATAGAGTAACTAAATAACTAAACTAAATAGTAGAATTATAACAAGGGTTAGGTTATAAGGTAGGTTACTTAACTAGACAAAGGGCCTTAGTATTTAGGTATAGTAGTAGTAGATAACTAGTAAAAGGGTAAGAGCTAAGCATTACTTAGGAATAAACTAAGGGGCTATAGGGTTATAGTAGGTAAGTAATATAGTAGGTTTATAATAGAACTTAAGCTTAACTATAAGGCTTTAAAGGTTATAAGGCCTCCTATCTATATACTAGTTAACTTTATACTTTACGTACCTTATATATTACTAAGTACTTATTAATTACGTATCTATATTATAGTCTACTACGTTATCCTACCTATAATCTAAGTAGTCCTCGTAGTTACGCTAATCCTCTAAAGGTTCTATTAGCTCTAGGTTCTATGTAGGGTTAAAACCTATAATACTATCTCTTTCTCCTACTAGAGGTACGTTGTTCTACTCTAGGCCTAGGTTATTAGCATTCTAGATCTACGTTATTTCTTATAGAGTCTATTCTCTAATACCTTCTAAATCTACGCTTAATAAGTATACCCTTATTACCTATATTTATTGTAATAGTATTAAAGTAATACTCTATCCTTACTATACTAGTAAAGGGTTATAGTACGTAGTATCTAAGAAGGATAGTAAGGCGTATAAGGCGTATATTAATACTAATATTTAGTATTACTATTCCTATCCTAGGGTCTCTATAGTAGAGTATACGTGTTCTATTATTATATAAGTATCCTAACTTAGGTCTCTTAGAGAGAGCTATTAACTAGGCTTAAGATAAATTATCTACTTAGATCTAGGCTACTAAGGCTAATTATAAGTAGGTCTTTACTTAAATAGCTAATCTCTTAAGTAAGCTAGTAGAAAATTAAGTACTCCTAGCTTATCTTTGTAAGCTAGAGAAGTATAATAATAAATAGTCCTCTACTTAGTCTTGTATAGTTAAGGTAGAGCTTAATACTATAGAAGTAGAGGTAGGCTATTCTCTTCTTAGTAATACTACCTCTCTAGGCGCCTCTCTATCTATCTCTAATAGCGCCTATCTTCTAGGAGATTTTAATAGGTTTCTTAGGTTACTATAAAATAGGCTAGAGGGTTTTAATTTTAGAACTCCTCTAATAATTTAGGATAGTTAAGATTATCTTCTAGCTACTAGGTATCTTCCTATAGCTTACTCTTGTCGTCTATCCCTTACTAGCTAACTAGGTAGTAGTTTTTTCTATTGCGCTATTATTGCGCTAGGATCTCTTCTACTTTCTACTCCTTATTATTCTAGCTATAGGTAGTAGTATTATATACTACTAGTTGTATATTTAGTAGTACCTTTTCTAAGTATAATATATAGAAGGTTAGGTAGATTTTTATTATTAGGAGAAGTTTAAGGTAGTAGTTATTTTTTCTAATTTATTTCTCTACCTTATATAGACTAATTTTAACGTAGTTTAGTTTTATACTTAGTTTAGTAGTCTTAATATTTTTTTATTATAGCTAGACCTTATCTCCCTTTTTAAATTATAGTCCCTATATCTTTTTCTTTTTATAATTCTTTTCTATAGTAGTATTTACTAATTTAGTATCTATCTTAAGCTACTTATAGATCTCTTAGATCTTTACTATACTTTGTTGTGTACTTTAGCTATATATTTCTATATTAATTAAGTTATTTCCTATTATAGGGTTATATCTATAGTTTATAAAGAATAGTATTATTCCTATTATACTATAATATACTATATTATATATAAGCTAGGCTAATAGTAGTAGTATTACCTAATTATCCTATTTATAGTTAAGGTAGTATCTTAGGTACTATTCTACTATTTAGTTTAGTTATTCTATTACTCTATCTATTTATAGGTAGAAGCTAGTTAATATTCCTAACTTAATCCCTAGGTTTACTATAAAAACCTACTAATATTTAGATATAAACTTAGGGTTTCTATCTAATATAATCTTATCTAGTACTCTATATTCTACTAAGATTATTTATAGTATTATATATACAAACTATAGGGCTTTAGTTTTCTTTAGATATAAGATAAAGTATTTATATCTTATTAGTTTATCTACTATTATAAGTATAGAGTTGTAGTATATTCCTATTACTAGGTCTTTAGATTTTAAGAGTTTTACTATAAAGTCTAATAATATAGTTCCTTATAGTCTTTTAGCTAGTTCTATTATTTATAGTAGTTTATAAGGTACGTATTAGTTTACCTTATTCTAGTAATACTCTATATACTCTATAAGTACTATTATTACTAGTACCCTTACTTTTAAGATATAGAATTCTTAGGCTAATTATTTTAGGGTCTTCTTAATTCCTTAATAGCTATATAGTAGTAGTTTATAGAATTATTAGATAAATTCCTTTTATTTACTCTTTAGGATATATATTTAGTTATATACTTATATTATCCTATTACTAATTTATTTTTCTAAAAGTATTTTAATCTTATCCTTAGCTTTATTTATTTCTATTTAGATCTATTTAATCTATTTATTTTATTTTCTTATTAGCTTATACGTAGCTATAATCTTTAGGTAGTTAAACTATAGTAATCTATTATTAGCTTTATATAGTATAGCTCCTTCTATTAAGGTATAGCTTATATTTAGTTTAGGCCTTCTACTAAGTACGTTAGCTCTTAGGTTTTCTTTTCCTTTATAGTATATAATCTTAAAGTTATATTCTACTAGTATTTATAACTATTAGTATTACTATAGAGTTAGTTCTTTATTAATTATAAAACTAGTAAGGTTCTTATAATTACTATAGACTATTATAAGGTACTCTAATCCTTAGAGGTATACTCTCTATTCTTTAAAACATACTATAATTATAAGTATTTTCTTATTATAGATATTATAGTTTCTTTCTTTAGGTTTTATAGTTTATACGTAATAATATATAAGGTAAATGTTATAGGTTTTAACCCTATATAGAACCTAGAGCTAATAGAATTATTAGAGGATTAGCGTAACTACGAGGACTACTTAGACCCTAGGTAGGATAATATAGTAGACTATAATATAGATACGTAACTAATAAGTACTTAGTAATATATAAAGTACTAAGTAACTAACAAGTACTTAGTAATATACAAAGTACTAAGTTAACTAGTATATAGATAGGAGGCTTTATAACCTTTAAAGTCTTATAGTTAAGCTTAAGTCTTACCTTAGACCTACTACCTTACTTATATACCTATAACCCCTTTATACCTTAAGTCCCTTAGTAACGCTTACCTATTACCTAACCCCTAGTTATTAACTTGCTACTATACCTAAATACCTAAGGCTCTTTATCTAGTTAAGTAACCTACCTTATACTTTAACTATTAAGGTTAATAGTAATAATAATAACCTACGTATAATCTTTAAGTAGATAGATAATTATAATAAATAATATCTAGATTAAAGAAATTCTTAGGACCTAAGGCAAGGATTAAGAACTCCTATAGTACGTAGTATAATAGATTACGTAACTTATAAACTAGATTAATACTATAAAGGATAAACTAATTAAACTTAGAATACTAGATAAGTTTAATAGTACCTAAACTAAACTTAAAAGATTCTTAGCTAATATATAAATCTATATAATAATTAATTCTAATTAAATCTAGACTAAAAACTAGAAGGTATCCTTTATTATAGCCTACCTTATAGGAAAGGCTATAGACTAGTTTAAGACGTATCTAGAAGAAAGCCTAGGACTAGAAGACTAATAAAGTATTAAGACGTAATAGATTTTTAGTAGTTATAACTATTTTAAGTAATAGATAAGCTTTACATTTAGAGACGTAGATATAAAGGGAGTTGTAAAGGTAAAACTCTAAAGGCTAAGGTAGACTAGGTCTACTACCTAATATACTTTAGAGTTTAAATAACTTATAGTAAAGTTAAACTAGGGTAATAAAACCTTAAGAGATAGGTATTACAAAGGTCTTAAACCTATACTCTAATAGGCCTTTATTCTAATAGATATACTAGATATACTCTATATATTAATCTAACTTACTATTAAGATTAATAACTAAATATATATATTTAATAAGAATAAGGTACCTAGTATAATAAATAACTAAAACTAGCTATATTAGTAGAACTAACTAAAAAAGGACTACTATAGCCTAGAACTAATATAACTAGGTATTAGATTATATAGCTAAATTTATAGTATTAGCTAGTAGCTTAACTAACTAACTATAATTATCCTACGTATAAGCTTACGCACGAGCTTAATTACAAGCTAACCTATAGGCTAACTTATAGGCTTGCGCTAATAAGTTAACGTTAATAAAGTAACGTTAGTAGCAATTAAGATAGTAATTGTAATTGTAATAGTAATTAATATTGCGCGTGTGCTAAGAGCTTAGTAAGCAACCTTAACCTTTATAAGAATTAACGCTAGTACTACGCTAGTAGCTAGGCTAGTAAACTAGTAGAATATCAATATATCTAGACTTAGCTAAGGTAGGTACTAACCTACGTACTAGCTTATCCCTTATAGAAGTATAAAGGACTTAAAGGCCTAACCCTTATATAAGCTTAACGCTAGCTAAGGCATCGCCCTAACTAAGGCTCGCCCTAACTAAGGCCTTACTATTACTAAGGTATTAGTAGCTAATAGAGCTAAGGATATATAGATAAGTGCGATAGTAGATAGAATTAACAAGTAATAGAAGAATAGAGGAATTAATTAATTAGTTCTACTTACTTAATATTAACTACACTAATCTATCTTTTTAATCTTAGTTTTCTCCTATTATTGTACTTATAGTAGCTACCTTTTAAACCCCTTTTTATCTAATAATTAAGAGTCTTACTACCTCTACAAGCCTATTACCTTAACTAATTTAACTAATTAATAAACTATAACAAGCTTATCGTAGTATAATCTAATAGTAACGCTAAAGAGTAACGTAGATTATACTATATAGATAACTTAGCTATAATCCTAATATATAGTATATAACGTTTAGGATAAGATTAACCTAGCCTCCTTAACGCTACTAATTAAGAAACCTAAAGCAATTAGAGCTCTAGTAATAGCTAACTACACGCTAGTATTAAACGTTAATATACCTACGTAATAGTCTAAGCTAGCTCTAGCTAGAGTAAAAGTACTTAAGGAGGACCTTAAGTACTACAAGGTACTAGCTAAGTAATACTATAGTAATTAGCATAAGTACAAAAAGGAGTAATTAAGCCTCTAGTATATTATTATATTTATCTAATCCTTAGTATTACTACACTTACTACGCACCTACTACTTACTAGACTAGATACTACGCTAGTAGCTATTAAACCTAAAGTAAACTATTAGCGTAGACAACTAAATTAAACAAGAACGAGCTCGTACTAGATATCTTAGCTTACTTAAACCTATAAGGAGTATAGTAAACTAGGATACGTAGTTAGCTAAGTATAATTATACTACTACTAAGGCTAAAATATACTAAGTAGTAGAGCTATTATAAATTAACGTAATAACTTAAGACTTTTTAGTAGCTATTAAAACTATAGTACTAATTTAGTTAATAACCTTTTAAGATAATAGAAGGCTTTAACCTAAGATAACTTAGAGGGAGATAATAAAACGCTACTATAAGTATATAATAATCTACTATCCCCTAAAAATAGAGAGGTACAAGGCTACTTTTATAGCTAGGACCTTATCTTACGCTACTAGTAGTAATACTACCTAGGGTAAGGCTAGGAATACCTCCCTTGTAGACAGCGTACTACTTAAAACCTAGGGTAAACCCTATAATTAACGTATACTAGACTATCTAGCTAGTCTTAAAACTTAAATTAAGTTAAACTAAACCTAGGGTAGACCCTATAATTAACGTACACGTAGTTAAGATATAGATAGCTAATACCCTATATATAGACAACGTTACTAACTTAATAATTACTATTATATCTATCTAGATAGAGTACTAGAATAGTAGAGTCTAAGAGAGACTCTAAAAGAGCTTATTAAATATAAACGTAAGTATATATAAGGTAGACTTTACGCAAGTATAGCTTAAAGGAGGTAGTAAGTAGTTAATAATTTAAAAAAGAGTAAATAGTAGATAAAGAGCTATCTAGGGTTATACTAAGTATATATACCTAGTAGCTTACTAATAAGCTAGTACGTTAACAAGTGTTAGTAAGTTATAAACTTACTAATACTTACTATGTTAGTAAGTTATAAACTTACTAATACTTACTATGTTAGTAAGTTGCAAACTTACTAATACTTACTATGTTAGTAAGTTACAAACTTACTAACATATGCTAATGTTAGTAAGTTCGTATAAACTTACTAACATAGGTAGAATTTAAAGATAAAAGGGATTACTCCCTTATAGTATAATACAACGTTGTAAGGGCTAATAAGAGGGTAGACTAAAGCTTATACCTAGTAACTAAGTCCTTAACTAAGGATTACTAAACTTAAAGATAATAAGGATTAACTAGATAGTTAGCAAATTACGTACGTAAAAGCTACCTTTATAGTTAGCTTAAGTAGTTACTATCTACTACGTAATTTATATATACTTAACTCTAGTACAACGTACTATATTATAAATAACTTAAGTTGTATATATAACTTTTACTAGCTAGTTCTAGGAGATTTTATATAGGCTAGTAATATAAAGATATAGGTTAAAGGATATAGCTTACTTATTCTATTCCTAAAGCCTAAAAGGCTAGCCTTATACAACGTAGCTATCTACTTAGATATACTCTATAGCTTAGTATTATTTTAAGTACTTTAGTAGAAAGGAGTCTAGTAGGATAACTAATTAAGGCTAACAACCCTAAATAGACTAGATAGATTACTAATTAGTAAGCTATCTAAGTATTATAGTTAATAGATACTTAAGTACTATCTAGCTTACAAAGCTATAATTCAAGAAGCCTCCTTGTATACTTAATTATTTTATACTTAATAAGCTAGTAAAAGTCTATAAAGAGTAATAGTAGAACTTTAGTATAAGAGACTTAGCTATCTAGGACTAGTAGTAATTAAGTACCTTGTCTAGTAAACTTAAGGGGTACAAGTTAAAGGGGTAATAACTATTAAGTATAACGCCTATAGTAAAGCTAAAATTAGACGATAAATTAGCTATATACTACAAGTTAATTATAATAGCCTAGGAGAGTAAATTACTATTAACTTCTACTCCTACAAGGTCTAAAGCTTTAACAAGGAAAAGAGTTAGATACTAGCTACTAACTAGTATTTAGGACTTTAATAGGACTTCTACTTTACTAATAATAGACTAGCTAAATCTATTATTAAAGTACTATCTACGCTTATTTAATTCTTAAAGAATTAATTTAGTATTATAGTTAAAGTTATAGAGGCTAATAATAAGATTACTACTATTAAATCTAATATCTAACGCTAGCTTACCTCCTAAGGTATATTAGTTAAATTATTAGCGCTAGATACTTAAGCTTAAAATAGAGGAGCTAAGCGCGCTAGAAGTATAAACAAGGAGAAGTTATAGGTAATACGCCTTAACGCAAATTTACTATAGGAACTATAGCTAGAAGTTATACGGGCTAGAGTTTATCTATATAACTAGACTCTAAACTATTTAAATAACTAGAGAACTCTATACAAAGTATTCTATATAGCTTCTACCTATAATAGAGCTATTATATTAGCTTAAAAACTAAACCTAGCCTATCTTAAAGTATATAGCTATAAAGTCTTTGTAATAACTAGTAATACCTACTATAATAAGTTAAGATTACAACGTTTAGATCTAAAGGGTTAGATTAGCTACCTAGTTAGATACTAATTATTAAATATCTACTATATATAGATACCTTTAATAGCTAAAGTAATTAGCTTATAGGATATTATTTTTAACGAATCTACTATCTTTAATAGCTAGATAGAGGACCTAATAGATAACCTTATATATTAAACCCTAGAAGAGATTGCAATACTCGTACGCACTATCGAGCTACCTATACTAACCTATTAGCCTAAAACTAAGTTGTTCTACAAAGACAATACTAACTTAGACGTATTAACCTAAATAGATAACGTTAACCTACCTAGATACTATTAAGGTAGGAAGATTGTAGATTACTACCTAACTCCTCTATCTACGCTACTGCTAGTAGCGTTACTAGCTTAATTAATAACTAGTACAACTAAGTCTAGGATAGAAGACTTTAATAATGCTAGCTTATCTAAAATAGTACTATAGGTAGTAGTATTTATAGCTAGCCTATAAGCTAGAAACGTTAGAGAATATAGAAGAGAAGTAATTAATAAGGCTAAGATAAAGAGGCTACTATTAAAAGGCGTAAAGCTCTATCTAAGCTAGCTTCTACCTCTCCTAACGTACTAGAGTAATCTTAATAATTATCTAATAGGCGAGCTATTTAAAGAAGCTAAGCAAGATTATCTAGATAGCTATAAAAAGATAAGGTTATAGACTAAAGTACTAGCTAAACCTATTAAATAGTCTAGTTAGTAGATACTAGATTATATATAGGTATATACGTACAAACTTAACTAGTAGTATTAATTCCTTAAATATAAAGCTTAATTAGTCGTACGTAGAGATTAGTAATAAAATATTATAGTATAAGATACCTACGTAGCTACTCTAGCTAGCTGTTTATTCTAAATATTTATAGTAATAATAGCTAAATATAACTTTAAGGTAAAGTAATTTAATATTTTAAACGCCTTTACCTACGCTATAATTAATAGAGAGATATATATAAGAATACTAAAAGGTTATTAGAAAGCTAGTATAATCCTACTAGTTTAAAAGGCCCTATATAGACTCTAGATTTTACCTCTCTTATAGTAGAAGGACTTTATATCTTTACTTAATACTATTAGCTTTATAATAATCCTATACGAGCTATACTATATAATTAAAGATAGAGTAATCTTCTTCTTCTTTATAGATAATATTAATATAGGATTCTACTTATAGAAGTAAGAAGAATTTAAGAAAGTAACTAAGCTACTTAAAGAGAAATATACTATAACTAGTAGAGAAGATATATATTAGTTCCTAGGAGTAGAGGTTATATAAGATAGAGAATAACGTCTTATTTAGCTATTATAAGTAGCGTACGCTAATAAAATTAGCTAGCTTGTAGATAAGTAAGATATACGCTACAATACCCCTATAGCTACTACTAAGCTTATACTATATAAGGGCTTAGCAACTCTATCTAAAATTAATAAGTATTAGTAAAAAATTAGCTCTCTACTATTTGTAGTAGTTACTACGCGCCTAGATATAGCCTTTACAACCTTACGACTAGCTTAATTTCTTACTAATCTAAGTATAGCTTATTAAGACGCTATAGATCGAGTGCTCCTATACCTATTAGCTATAAGGTAGAAAGTACTATAGCTAGGAGGAGGAGACTTACTATAAGTAGCTAGTAATGCCTTATTTACTAATAATACGCTAGATAGGAAAAGCTCTTAAGGTTATGCAATTAAGCTCTTTAACGAGCTTATTACGTAGAGGGCAAGTAAACAAGATATAGTTATAACTTTAACTACTAAGGCTAAGCTCCTTGCGCTATTACAAGTAGCTAAAGAGGCGCTATTTACAACAAGATTACTTAATAAGCTATAGATTAAACTACCTAGCTATTAAATTACAATCTAGTACGATAATACGTAGATAATCTAGCTTATAACTAAAGAGCTAGCTAAACTCTAGACTAAACTATAGTACGTAGATATATATAACTACTAGTTATAGTAAGAAGTATTAGCTAGTAGAATCTAGGTCTAATATACTCTATTAAATAAGATAATTACTAATAGCTTTATAAAGGTTATACTAGCTAATAAATAGAATTACTTCCTAGCTTAACTTAGACTTGTATAAATACTAGAGTATTACGTAAAGTATAAGTTACCTCTTAATAAAATCTAAGACTAGCTTAACTATATATATCTTAGTCTAGCTTAATATTAGGTTTTAAGCTAAAGGGGTGTATTAGACTATATAGCTAAATTTATAGTATTAGCTAGTAGCTTAACTAACTAACTACAATTATCCTACGTACGAGCTTACGCACGAGCTTAATTACGAGCTAACCTATAGGCTAACTTGTAGGCTTACGCTAATAAGTTGACGTTAATAAAGTAACGTTAGTAGCAATCGAGATAGTAATTGCGATTGCAATAGCAATTAATATCGCGCGTACGCTAAGAGCTTAGCGAGTAACCTTAACCTTTATAAGAATTAACGCTAGTACTACGCTAGTAGCTAGGCTAGTAAACTAGTAGAATATTAATATATCTAGACTTAGCTAAGGTAGGCGCTAACCTATATACTAGCTTATCCCTTGTAGAGGTATAAAGGACTTAAAGGCCTAACCCTTATATAAGCTTAACGCTAGCTAAGGTATTACCCTAACTAAGGCTCGCCCTAACCGAGGCCTTACTATTACTAAGGTATTAGTAGCTAATAGAGCTAAGGATATATAGAGGAGTGTAATAGTAGATAGAATTAATAAGCAATACTAGAATAGTACACTTAATACAATTAATTTTATACTAATTAAAACTTAAGCCTATATAGGTATTACTTAAAAGCCTTTTTTATAATCTCTATTTACTTAATATTAACTATATTAATCT
>JALNQA010000196.1:0-18607 GCA_028456235.1 Ophiosphaerella narmari | reverse complement strand
AGAGCTTAGTATTCTAAATTAGCTCTAGTCTTATCTCTACTACTATCTACTAGCTAATAAGACTAACGTCTACCTAGAGGTTAAAGATAACCTAGAGCTTAATTTCTAGTTTAGAACCTAAAGTAGTACTATATATATATTATATCCCTAGTAAGATATTAATTATATAGCGCCTTACTATCCTAGAGCTAATAATAAGGCTAGGCCTTTTCCTACTTAGTTTACGTAGACTAGAATATAGTTAAAGTTACTACTAGTATACTTATTAGTATAGTACCCCTTTTTATAGTATTTATAGTATTTAATAGTAAACTTATTTACTATCTTATTTTAAGAGTTTTTTAACTCTCCTTTAAATTAAGTCTTCTTTAGGTTTAAGTTTACCTTACTTGCGCTATTTATACGCTACTTATAGGTATTAGCTCTACCTTTTAGGTTTTACTTAAGAGTTAAGCCTAGGGTAATAAGGTCCTCTCTTATTACTAAGACCTAATAGTAATTAGTAATAGCTTTTTATAACTTAGGTTATAGTTTTAAGAATAAGTACTAGACTCTCTATTTTTCTATATATTTAGGAAGCTAGTCTTCTAGAATATCTAGATATCTAGTAAAAGACTTTACACTTTATTCTTTACGTTAGAAGGCTATAGAGTATATAGTTACTACTTCTAAGCTATAATTAATAGGGTCTATAAGAAGGTCTAGGAGGTAGTTCTTAAAGTACTTCTATATAAGAGTCTTATCTACGTCTTAGTTACGCTCGTAGTACGTATACTATAGCTTACGTAGGTCTCCTATAAGGTATTATATAGCCTAAAGAACTTTATCCTTTTCTTCTTTAAAGTCTTAGGGTACTAGGTAGAACGCTATCTTATATAAGTAGTAGAATTCCTAGTATTCTTTTAAGAACTTACCCTTATATTCTATAAGGCCTTTAGGGTAGAGCGTATACTTTATATATATATCTTTAACTAGAGAGCTTATATCTTACTTACGTAAAGCTATAATAGTAATATTAGGGTTACTCTTAGGGGGTAGAGTAGTAGCCTATTCTTCTTCTAGACGTATAATCTCTTCTTCTAATACTTAAAGTATATGTAGCTAGGCTAGCTTATTACGTCTAATAGTTACTTCTTATATATAATCTTTAATTATTATAGCTATACTTAGAGCGTATTCTAGTTACGTACTACTTAAGCTTTATATAAGGTCTTACTTAGTAGTTTCCTAGGTATTTTTATTTATAGTTATAGCGCGCTATAATATATATATATTTATTATCCCTAGACTATTAATAGTAAAGTATTATTATATAAAGGAGTAGCTAGAAGGTAATAGTACTTACTATAGGCTATAGGAGATAGTAAAGGAATAATACGTATTTAAGTAAAGGTCTTAATTAAAAAGGTAAATAATACTTACTAGACTCTTTCTATAAGTAGGAGGCCTTTTATACGCTAGTATAGCGTATTAGCCCTACCCTAGTCTAGTACTATAGATATTAGTATAGTTAAGGCCCTAGAGGTCCTAGAGTACTAAAGATCTTAAGATCTTTATAAGTCTAGGTATCTTTACTAAGACCCTTGTTATAGTATTATAGTAAAAAAAAAGTATATAGAGAAGAGGTTATAAATTCTTATAAGAAGCGTTAAGTATATTAATTTTTCTTCCTTAAACCTCTTAATATATCTCTAGGCTACGTACGCTAGTCTATAGCCTTATGTAGGTAGGTACGTATATACCTAAAATTAGATCTAATATCCTAGCTATACTAATACTTATTAGTAGATTAGTAGGGCTAGGTAAGGTATATAGCTAGAAATACCTAGTACTATATACTATATTAGCTTTAACGCTACTATTATAATATTACTAAAGTATTAGTATTATTAATACTTAATAAAATACTAATATATATACGTCTACTAGAGTCTTAATATTTCTAACTAAATATATTATATTTAGTACTCTAGGTAACTACTTTACTTAGATATAGGACTAGTTTAGTAGTAAGATAGAGTTACTTAATATATATAATAATATATAGGTAGTTACTAATATTAACAAGGAATTTAACTACTAAGATTAAGTTATATAGGATATAGCTAATTCCTCTTTAGAGAACTAAGTACCTAGAGATAAGTAGTTAGATCTTATATTTAATAGTATTATTAAGGATTCTAAAAACGTATATATAAAGAGGACCTATATAAATTATAAGTTATATATTTATATAATTACGTTAAGGTTTCTTAAGTATAACGTAGGTATTATAGATAAATTAAGAAATTCTAGGCGTAGGTTAATAAGTACGTACTAATATATAGTAACTTACGTACTATTAGTAAGTATATACTACTACTAATATATAGATAGATAAAATATTTCTATAGTAAACTATCTAAAACCTTAGATAATACAATAAACCTAGTTAATAGACTAGGTATAGTTAATATATACTATAGTAAGGTAATATATACTTAGGCGTCTACGTCTACTATATATATAGTAATAATATACCTCTACGTATATAAATAGAGGCGTAAGAGTACGTTCTTTATAAGGAATTACGCTAGAATCTAGGTAAGTAACTCCTACTCTTTATATATAGTAAGAGACTTTATATATTACTTTAAAGTATAGAAGGTATATTTATATTATAATATATAATATCGCGTATAGAAGCCTACTATAGACGCCTTAGCTAATTAGTATTCTCTATAGAACCTAGCAACCTTAGTTCCCTATATCTAGAACCTAGAGATCCTTAGCTCTACTAAGTACTATACTACTATAAAAGGAGTAGCTTAGCTATAGCTAATAATTAATAATCTATCTCCTAATTATTCCTAAGCTTAAGCCTTATTCTCTATTATAGTTATAAGCCTAGTACTTTAAGAAATACTTTATTATTCTACGTTATATAATTAAAAGCTAGAGAGTCTTTAAGCTTAGTTTACTTTAAACTACTACTCCTCTTATACTAAAAGTAGCGTAGTAATAGATCCTATACTCTCTAAAGGGACCTACACGCTTATAGGCTACTCTAATTAGCTAAGCTAGTTTACCTAGCTCTATATCTACGTATAAATTAAAGAACTCTAGGAAGAAATTAACCTAGATACTCCTATAGTTAAATAAGTAGCTCTAGTATACCTAACTTATTTAATAAGCGTTAAATACGCTAAAATAAATACCCTCTATTAGATAGAGATTACTAAGTATAGGGCTAATATAAGTAAGTAGGCTACTAAGTCTATAAAACTCTAGAAACTATAGGACTAAGTAATTACTATAGTAGACCTAAAGCTACTAAGACTAGCGCTTATAATAATAACTAAGTAATAGAATAATATACTATAAGAGCTAGTTAAAGTACTTAAAGAGAAGCACGCCCTAACTAAAGCTAGTTTAGTTAACTACGTATATACCTAATATAGAGCCTACTTAGACAAAGTAAAGTATAAACGTTAAAACGTAGAGCTTTAGCTTAAAGATTAGAATAGTATATACTTAGAAGTAAAGGCCTATAAGATACCTAAACTTAAAGGGTAGCTTATAGTATAGGACTTTCTAGAAATAATCTCTATAAGACTTACGCTAGATTAGGCGTATACTATATACTAAGTAGTAATACAAAACGCTATACTTAGTATAATAACGCTTACCTTACTAGAGGTAGCTAGGATCTTTTTAGCCCTAGTCTACAAATACAACTTAAAAGTAACTAGTTAAGGATCTAGTATCTTTGCTACTTTTAGAACTTAGTAACTAAAGCCTAGAGGCTTAAATTAAAAGAAGTACCTATATAATAAGAGCTATAAATAGCTACCTACTAAATATAGAAGTATTAAAACTACCCTTATAGGTAAGCCTTTTAAGCTTATAGAAAGGAATAAGGAGTAGATCTATACAAGACTTAAAGAGCTAGAATTTAACTCTCTTAAGGTAGCGCTAGTTAAGAAGAGATAGATAGGCTTATTATAAGAGCTAGCTAAAAGCTTAAAACTCCTAGAATATCCTAGGACTATATAAGCTACTTTAATTAACCTAGTACTACTTAGTAAAATAAAGTACCTTAGCGCCTATTTAATAATAGATTTTAACACTTACTTACTATTAAACTATACTATCTTTAATAATAGAGTAGCGTTACACCTTATAAATATAATAGATATACTTAAACTAGGTACGTTTATACAAAATATAGAAGAGGATTATATAGAAGTAGGAACCTAGTTATTTTTAATTATTAGTAGAGGTACTAGAGTAATTAAAGGAGTACTTAATAGAGTAAGGGGAAGGTAAATAGAAAATCTTAGGCTTAGAGAAGTTACTATTATATTAGGATTTTATATTAATATAGTATTAGAAGCTTAATTAAAGTAGGCTAGAGTCTAGTATTTAGGTCTTAACGCTATACTATAGATAGGATTAATAAAAGAGAGTATTATACTAGCCTAATTAGTACGTAAGTACAATCTTATATTTATATAATATAAGCCTTGTACAATCTACTCTACTAATAACTTAATATTAAGTATAGTAAGTAAACGTCTAAGGCTCTAATCCTAGATAACCTACTTATAAACTAATACTAAAGAACTATAGTATACTAGAGTAAGGTACCTTAGCCTATAGGCTCTATAAGTACTAGTAAAATATACTAGGAACGTCTAAATTAAAGGAATATAACGCGTAAACTATAAGTACTACGTAGTAACCTATACTAAGTAAGTTATCTTAAGATAAAAGAGAGAAAGAGTACTACGCCTATACTAGCGCGTTATATAGGACCTATTTAATATACTAATTAGTAGCTTTAGAGAACTCTAGATACTACTACTTAAGTATAATTATAGTAGTAAGCTCTATACCTACCTATTATAAGTAAAGACGCTTAAAGAAATAATAAGAGTATTTAAAAACTTTAAGAGCTTTCTAGTAACGCGCTACTAGCTCTAAATCTATAAAATTATATAAGATAATAATATAGTAACGTTCTCTTAGCGTAGTAAATTATACTATAAAATATAGGCTAAGGAGTATAGTATTAAAATAGAGGCCTTACTAATATATACGTACGAGCTAAATAGAGGACTAGAAAGAGTAGGCTAAGAGATTATTATAAAATTAATTAAAATAAGGCTTAGTATAAATCTACTTTTAAGGCTCTAGCTAGAGATAATTAAAGTAGTAACGTAGCTATATAATATAAGCCTAAGCTACGCTTATTAGATAAAAGCCCTAAATATAGTTTTAGACGAGTAGACGCGTTAGTACTTTAAATACTATAAGCTAGAGCAAGTAAAGGTAATAATAGCTAACCTTTAACTAGATTAGAGTAGAGTATATACCTATAGCTACTATACGTATCTACTAAATAAGGAACAAGTAGCTAGGTAAAATAAGAGGGACTTTAAGGTAATCTCTAGGGGCTATATTAGATATCTAGTAGGATATAGAGTATCTAATATATATAGAATATAGATCCTAGAATTAGAATAAGTTATAATAATACGTAATATAACCTTTAATAAGGAGCTCTTCTATAAGAAAGGAGAGAAACTACAACTTAACTAAAAGGAGATTAAAGTAATTGTTAACGTACTTAATAATAATAAAGTATAAGATACTAGAGAAATCTATAAAGATATATACAATTAGCTCTAAGTAGTAGTATAGTAATAAGAAGGTCTTAAAGCTTAACTATTATACCTATAAGATCTAGGAGGTAAAGAGACTTAAGAAGTAGAGCTAATAGTTAGCTAACTAGACGCTTAGGCTAAAAGAGGATTAGATCCTAGATAGGTAACAAGTAAGGCTAGTAAGTTATATAGAATCTATCTAGTATAAGATAAGTAAATAGGCCTTATATCTCTAGAGCTAATACCTAAACTAGAGCTTAGAGTAGATAGATAGGCTAGTAGCCCTTAGGAAGTATACTTAACTAAAGGAGTAGGTATACTAGAGTCTATAAGATCTAGTAGATTAAATAAGCTAATAGCTTATTAGCCTACTACTTAAACTAATACTACTATATCTATAGTACTAGACAAAGTAGAGATATAAGCTCCTAGGAGATAATATAAGTATATTAACTATAGGGCCCCTACGTAGGTAAGCTCTAGACTCTATAATTATAATTGTAATAGTAATTAATGCTAAGACTAACCTAGGAGAATAGGAGAATTAAGACTAGTAGCGTACTTACTACTCTATCTACAAGTAGATAAGATAAGTAAAGCTTTAAAAGACCTCCTACTAAGCGTACTAGCTATATAAGATAACTAAAACAAGCTAGTTATAGTATACGCTATAATAGTAGTAGCTCTAATACAAGGTAAAGGACTAATAGAACTACTAACTATATAGGCTTATAGAGATAAGTTACTAAAAGAGCTAAAGAAATAGAAAGATCTCTATAGCTACCTATATAGCTAACTATTTAGATAGGTAGCTTAGAAAGAGGTAAAAACGCTACTTAAAGTAGGGACTTAGTAGGAAATTAATAGATTAGACGTTAAAGGTAACTTACTCCTACTTAAGTAGGTCTTTACTTATAAGCTTAATTAAGATAGCTACTTTATTAAATATAAGGCTTGTATTATAGTAAGAGGAGATCTCTAAATAATTAACTTAATATAATTAACGTATATAGTAACTCTAGTAGCCTAATCTTTCTATATAGTAATTGTAATTATAGTAGAGTTTAACCTAGAGGTAATATAATATAATATAATTAGAGCCTTCCTCTACGCTTATAGAAAGTATAAGCTAGTAGTATACTATAAGCTACTAGAGGGATTTAGGATTAATAAGAAGTATATAAAGCTTAACTAAGCCTTATATAGCCTAAGAGACTTACTAATACTCTAGTATAAAGATCTATTAAGGACGCTTAAACGTACTAGACTTATTATATTAAAAGAAGAGCTATACTTCTCTTCTACGTTAACAATATACTACTAATATATTAATATAATAGTATAAAAGAAGTTTACTTAATTATTAAAATACTTAAGAAAGCTTATAATATAGAAGAGAAAGGGCCTATTAAGTAGTTTTTAGGCGTTAGAGTAATAAAGAATAGAGAAAATAGGACTATCTAGCTCGTCTATAACAAGTATATTAATAGGATAGCTAAAAAGTTTAATTTAGCTAGCTTAGCTAGATAGCTAGCTACTCTCCTCCTAAGCGTAGACCTTATAAAGAATACTAGAGAAGCTACTAAATAAGAAGTTAAAAGCTATTAAGAGCGTATTAGATTAGTACTATATATAGTAATAATACTATGCCTAGATATAGTATACGCTACTATAAAACTTTTATAATACCTAACTAACCTAAGTAAGTAGTACCTAGTAGCTATAAATTAAGTAATTATCTATTTATACTAAATACGTTATAAAGTAATCTAATATAGGTAATACCTAGGGCTAGAGCTACTAATATATAGAGACGCGTTATTTACTAATAATATAGAGAGCTAATACTTATTATAAAGCTATATTATAATACTCTTTAGTAGAGTAATAGTATAGAAAGTAGTACGTTAAGCTATAGTTATAACCTTAATAACTAAAGCTAAACTCCTTATACTAGAGTATATAAGTAAAGAGGTAATAGCTCTTAAAAGACTCTTTAAGGAACTTACGTTATATATAAGTACTATTTAGACAATCTTCTATAATAATAAATAAATAATCTATCTTATAGTAGGTAAAAATAAGAGGATAATAACTTACCTATACTACGTAGATATTTAAAATATATAGCTTAGGTAGGAGTACTTAAAAAGAAGTTTCTAAGTATCTTATATACTTATAAACAAGATACTAGCTAATAGGCTAATAAAATACCTACCTAAGTAGTAGTTTAATAGATTTAAAGCTTATCTAAATCTAAAGGATATATAAAAAGAACTATAAAAGGTAGAATAATATATAGATAACTTAGAGGAGTAGGAAAGAAGGTACTAGTATTACTATTATTTATAAGAAGTATTTAAAATACCTTTACTATAATATAAGTATAGTATAAGTACTAAAGCGTAGAGATAGTAGATCCCTTACTTAAAGATAAGGTTAATAGCCTAGTAGATAAGTACTTTAAGCTCCTTACTAATCTTATAGAGCTTACCTAGTACTAGGCTAGCCTTACCCTTACTCTCTTTAACCTCCTCCTCTTCCTCCTCTTTATCTTCTAGCACCTCTATAGTACTTAAGAGTACCTAGAGGGCTATATATAGCTTTAAAACCTAATATACTAGGATACTACTCCTAAGCGCGCTAATAAAATTATAAGCTACTTAGGTAGTAGTAGTAGGGCTATAAAACGCGTTAGAATAAGCAATTATTAAAAATAGTAAAGCTAAGAGCTAAGAGGGACTTATATAGCCTTGTACTTATACCTAGAGGTATATAACTAGTAGTATATTCCTCTACTATTATAGTTAAAGTACTTACTAGTAGAGTAGCTAGTAAGTGCGCTTTTTATATACGCTAGGCACAACTCTATATAGTAAGCGCCCTTCTAACTATAATAGGAAGTAGAGGGTAGAAGGGTAGGTAGTAGTAGTAGTAGTATAGGCGTAGGCTAGTAGGAGTAACAAGGTACGCGCGTAGGCGTAGGCAAGGGTAGTAGTAGCAAGGGCAAGGGCGTAGGCAATAGTAATAGTAGAACGACTTTCTTAGCCTAGTACTTAGTTAGAGTAGCCTAGGCGCGCCCCTAGCTTTATAGTAGTAGTAGTAGTAATAGTAGTACTATAGTAGTAGTAGTAGCGTAGGTAGTAGTAGTAGTAGAGGCGTAAGCGCAAGTAGATTGTTTAGCTTTTAACTATAACTAGTTAGTAGAGCTAAAAATTAGAGGGATTAACTAGTAGGGTGCTATAATAGGCGTAGATTACTAATACGTATAAGGCGTAGTATAGTATAGGTTATAGATAGAGTATAGGCTAGAAGCTTTGTTTTAGTATACAATAGGTACTAAGTAAAGCGTATAAGCTAAATAAAGCTATAAAACTATACTACTATAAATAAAGTATAGCTATATTAACTATATAACTTGCGTAAAATAAGCTATAAGGTAATTATAACGCTTAAACTTAGAGAAATAGTAAAAGGCCTACTCCTCTAGGGGGTATATCGCGTATAGAAGCCTACTATAGACACCTTAGCTAATTAGCGTTCTCTATAGAACCTAGTAACCTCGGTTCCCTATATCTAGAACCTAGAGATCCTCGGCTCTACTAAGTACTATACTACTACAAAAAGAGTAGCTTAGCTATAGCTAATAATTAATAATCTATCTCCTAATTATTCTTAAGCTTAAGCCTTATTCTCCGTTATATATAATAATATATATTAAGAATAGTAATTTATATAATAGGTATATAAGGGCAAGACTTAGGAAAGTATAAAGTTAATAAGCTAAAGTACTATATAGTTACTCTTTACTATAAACGCCTTTTATTACAATAATTCTTAGCTATTACTAGGTATAACTTAACTATAGGCTAGAGTATAAAAGTAGACTATAATATTATTAGTATACTCTATAGCTTTTATATATTTACTCTATTTAGATAAGGTTTTAAATATAAAGCTTAAATATTTCAAGATAATAGATAAGGATACTAGTAAGATTAAGCTTATACTTTCTTTCTACAAAACTAAATAGACTAAAGGTATATTTACTAGTATATATTAATATATATAGCTATATTAATATATATTATAGACGTTAAACTATTTTATCTCTACTATAACCTAGAAAGCCTATAGCTTAATATCTTATTACTCTTATTTATATAGCTAAAAGTATTAAATATATAAGAAGGATATCTCTTTTACCTATTCTTATTAATAGATTAGATTAAAATTATAGAGAAGCTAATAGTATAAGCTACTCTTTATATATTACTATAATAAACTAAATATTTCTAGAGCTATATATCCTTTTTAAAGGATTTCTACTAAAACCTTGTAGAAATTAGTAAGCTATACTAGTTATATAGAGGGTACTCGTTCTATTAAGGTAG
This sequence comes from Ophiosphaerella narmari, assembly GCA_028456235.1. NCBI lineage: Eukaryota > Fungi > Ascomycota > Dothideomycetes > Pleosporales > Phaeosphaeriaceae > Ophiosphaerella > Ophiosphaerella narmari. The sequence goes on along the minus strand of JALNQA010000196.1, from coordinate 8,565 downwards.
TATATAATATTTTCTAATTGTTTTATAATAGAATATTATAAAGATCTATAATTATAGAGGTTAGAGTAAAGAGTTTAACTCTATAACTATAATATAGTACTTTATTAGCGTAAATAACAAGTAGTTTATATCTAGGGAGGATTATCTAAACTTTTATACTATAGTTAGTATAAGATATATAGTATATAGTAGGACGTACACGTATAATTAAAGTAAAGCGTAGATATTTCTAATAAATATTAGCTTACCTACGTATTAAATACCTATATAGTTAACGTATTAACTCTATTATATTATAAATATAGATAAATATTACTATAGAGGTTACTATACTAGTATAGGCCTACTACTTTAGTAACTCTTATATACGTACTAGCCTACTCCTATACCTATATACTACGCCCTTGCAATAAACTCGAATTTACCTACGTATTACCTTACTAACGTAGTATTAACTAACTATTACTATATAGCTATAGTAGCCTAAGTAAATAGTAAGCTTAGGCGCGTTAAGAAAGTACTACTCTTATAAGGTATAGGTAGTAAATTTATAAAGAAATAGATATAAAGTCTTAATACTACTAAGGAGCTAGTAGGTAGATATTAAGACGTATATAATATTAGCTTACTACTTATAGATAAGGGTATACTATAAAGAGATCTCTTGCCCCTAATAATAAATTCCTATAAGAGCCTTAGTTACGTAGATAATTATAGTAGTAAGCTAAATAGCTTATATATATAAATACTAGATAAGGTACCTAAACTATACTAGCCTATATTACCCCTAGGTTAATAAACTCTATTTAGCTCCCTAAATATAGCTATAAGCGTTAATAACCCTAAGGCTAATTAGAGCTTAGTTTATTATTATTAAGCTATCTTATCTATATATTTAACTAATAACTTAGTATTAGACTATAAACTATAATTACTAAGCTAGTCTACTAGAAACTTTATTACTACTAAGGTTATTTAATACAATTACCCTCCTAGCTACAACTAAAGATAAGCACTAGGCTAGATAGTAAGAAAAGTAGAAGAAGAGGCTAGAAAAAAAAGATATAATAGAAGAAAAGCTTTAGTACGTAGTTATATACAAGGAAAATAGTATAATTTTATAGAGCTTACGTCTTATAGTATATCTTTCTAGGGTAATAGTAATATACTACTATAGTACTATAGTTATAGAGTAGCCTACAAGGTATTATTATTTACTATAGTTCTTTACGTATATAATATATACTTATATTAGTATTTATAAGTAATTGTAACTAGGAAGAATACTCTAGATAGGACTAAATTATAAGAAGTACTTTCCTATAGCTACTTATACAATATAAGTCTATAAAATACGTATAAACTTTAAGTATAACTTATCTTTTAGGCTTCTATATTAGAAATATAGTACGTTAAAAAGGGTATATTTATAGTATATATATTAAAACGCCTATTCTAACTAAGAGCTTACTTATATACTACGTAGGACCTTAATATTAAGTATACTAAGCGCAAAGATACTAGGGAATTAGTTAATTACCTTAGGCCTAAATTTTTAGGTAAATATAAGATCTTTTTTCTATAATTTTACAAGATACTCTTTAGCCTATTTAATACTAATACTATAAGTTATATATACTTATATTTATCCTATTTTCTATTAAAACTTATTATATTAGTTATTTAATCTTTAGAGGTAATAAGAGTTCTAGCTATAACTATTTAATAATTTAGAGGCCTTAATATAATACTTTCTTTATAAGATAGTCTTATATATATTAGCGTATATTATAATAAATACTAATAAATATTATAAAATAGAACTAAACCTAGAGTATATTACGTAGAAGCGTAAAGAGTAGAGGGGTAAATAGAAAAGAAAAAAAAAAGTAGATTTTAGTTAACTATATTAATATAAACGATATATTGTATTTATAATATTAACTATTAGGTACGCCTTAACTATAATATACTAGTCTAATATATACAAGTATAAATATAAGAAAGCTTAATAGTATTAAGCTTTCTTCTAAGAAACGTTACTATTATAGTTATACTTACTTCTATAAGTTATAAATACTATACTTAATACTATACTAATAAGCTATAGATAATATTATAACTATACTATTATATTTAACGTTAAGTATAATAAAAGAGCTTAATAGCGTTAAGTTTACGTAGATAGAATACCCTATACGCGAAAGACGTTGTTAGTTATAACTTTTCTTAGGTAGAACGTTAGTATATCTAAGGATTCTATATATAGTACCTAAATAGAATATCTACCTCCTATATCTAGGCGTTCTAAGCCTATAACCTAATTATATAAAATATATTACTAGTCCTAAGGTTTTTTATATAGAACGTTGTTGTATTTAGGGGTTGTAAGGGGTCTAGGGCGGAGAGCTCCTAGGGTAGGCTTAGCGCTGTCGACGAGCTCTACTAGGCTAAGTAACTAGTATTACTAGCTCTATCGGCTAGTATATTCCCCTACATACAACCTAGTACAACCCTAAGCGAGTTCTTAGCGTAAGCAAAGAACTTTAAACAATAATAACTAGTATATATATTATATACTACTACAAATAGCTTAACTAGCTATTAGCCCCTTTTTAGTTTAGTTTAGTAGTATGCTAAGTCCTTATAGGGGTATTCTATACCTAGAATATAGTTAAGTAGGAAGTATTATAAGTAGTATTTATAAATAGAATACCTATATACTCTAGTATTCTAAACCTAGGCTTAGCTAAGTAAAGGTATTATAGATTGTAGTATTTCTTGTATAGAATATTACTATAGCTAGCTATTATAAGATTAAAAGTAGGCTTAGTATAGGGTACTAGTAATACTAGCATTTACTCTAGGGTTACTATATCTAGCTATTCTAATATTATTAGTAGGTCTAGTAAAGAGTTTTAGCAAAATTAAGGTTTTATAGCTAGAGTATTATATATATTAAGTTATTCTAAGGTAATAATAGGCTAGGTAAGAAATATTCTATATAGTTAGTATAAGGGGTCTAGGGTAGGGAGCTAGATCGGGTAGGCTTAGCGCTGTCGACTAGTTCTACTAGGCCGAGTAACTAGTATTGCTAGCTCTATCGGCTAGTATATTCCCCTGTATACAACTTAGTACAACCCTAAGCGAGTTCTAGGCGAGTCTAAAGAACTTCAAGCAATAATAACTAGTATATATATTATATACTACTGTAAATAGCTTAACTAGCTATTAGCCCCTTTTTGGTTTAGTTTAGTAGTATGCTATATCCTTACAAAATAGCTAGTTGCCCTAGAGTCGTTGGTTCGAACCTAGGTCTCGCCCCAAAAGCCTAACATCGTCACTGAATTGTTTTAGGACGAATATACTATATATTTTATAGTACTAAAGTTGCTTTAGGGAAATAATTGTATCTAGTTTAGTTTGAATTATCTCATTCCCTCGATAATAGCTAGTGTCACATGTTTTAAACCGCTGAGGACAGCTTAGTCTTAGAGGATAGAGACGTGTAAGGGGTCTAGGGCGGGGAGCTAGATCGGGTAGGCTTAGCGCTGTCGACTAGTTCTACTAGGCCGAGTAACTAGTATTGCTAGCTCTATCGGCTAGTATATTCCCCTGTATACAACTTAGTACAACCCTAAGCGAGTTCTAGGCGAGTCTAAAGAACTTTAAGCAATAATAACTAGTATATATATTATATACTACTATAAATAGCTTAACTAGCTATTAGCCCCTTTTTGGTTTAGTTTAGTAGTATGCTATATCCTTATAGTTAGCTATAGTAGAAAAAGTCTAAATTATATAAAGTATATAAAAAGATAATATATATATATATATACTAAAAGCGTAGATAATTATCTAAAGAAACGTAGTATAGAGTAAGTATTTTTAGAAAAAATATTAATATTATCTATATAGTAAAAATATTATAAATATACCTATATATATAATATCTATATAGTCTATTAGAAGAATCTTCTATAATATTAAGGATATATAGAAAAATTATTACTATAGTATAATATAGAAATATATTTAGGGTATATTTATATATATAGCTACTTTAGGGTTTAATAGAAGAAATCCCTATAATATTAAGAAATCTTTTAAGAATTATTACTAGTATATAATATAAGAAAATATTAAAAATATATCTATAACTATAGCTCCTTTGTAGTTTAATAGAAGAAACCCCTAAGATATTAAGGGTAAATAAAAGAATCTTTACTATAGTATAGTATATAGAAATATTAGGAATGTATTAACGTAGCTAAGTAGTACTATATCTATTAGAGGAAACGTTGTTATTGTTAAGGTTATTATAAATAACTATTAGATATATCTAGGATAGAAAAATATATAAATAATATTTTAAATATACGTAAATAGAAGTAAATAAACGTAAACTAAATATTAAAGGGCGTATTTAAGCTTAATACTCTCTAGCTAATATATTAAACCTATTGTTTAGTACGTAATTACTAAACTACTAGAGTAAATAATAATTTTCTTATTACCTATATTAGTAATACCCTAGGCGCCTTTACTTATCTTAGTATAACTAGGCTTTAGGGCCTTCTTTACTACTTTTATCTTAAGACTAGCCTACTTATAGAAACTCTTTACCTTATCCTTTATAAGAGGAGTAAAGGTACGTGTATTAAAACCTATATATTATTAGTATAATATAGGTAAATAGCTAGAATTACTAAGAATACGTACTATATTATACTATATTCTTCTTGCGCTTAGTAGATATAGTAGTAGTAGCTTTAGTCTTCTTCCTACTAATATTAAATATCTATATTATATATTAGTATAAAATAAATCCTTGTAAATACCTATAAAACTATATTTAGAGCTCTATACTTACCTTATCTATACTTTATAGCTTATTATTATACTCCTAGTACTTAAGCTAAAAGAATATATAGGTACCTATAGTATATAGTATAGGCTTATAGTTTAGTAGTAATAAGAGTAAGTTAGCCTCTATATACTACGATCTTATATTAGTAAATCCTAGGAAATAATAATATTACTTAATACTTATAGCCTAGATACTAGTGCAAAAATAGTACTACTCTAATATAGTAGCCTAATTGCGTATTAAATATAACTTAGACTAATTTCTATTAATACTTACCTAGAAATAATAGCTACAAGGAGTAAGTAGGACTACCTCTAAGCTATTAGGTAGAATAAGTAGTATTATCTATAATATATTAGTATATATATAGAAATAATTAATATATTACTTATAGCTCTACTAGTATAGTAGGTATAGTAGTAAGGCTCCTTCTACTTACTTATAATAACCCTTTTGTTAGTTTTATTAGTAGTTTAAGAATTGTTACTAAAGAACTCTACTCTATAGCCTAGAATATTAGTAATATTACTCTAAGAAGCTTAAGATATATAATAAGTCTATATACCTTAATATCTCTTTGTAGTTTATCTTCTTCTTTACTAATTTCTATTATATAACGTAAGTAAATAGTTAAAATAATAGATGTTTTAAGAGGAATAGTACTATACTTATACCTTTTGTAGGAATGTCTTTATACTAGTACTAGTAATACTTAATTAATATAGTCTTATATTCCTCCTTAGAAATACTAATTTTTTTAGTAGTTTAATATAGATATATAAAAGTATTTAGAGGCTTCTTCTTACTCTCTTTCTTTAGCGTACTAGTACCTATAGTCTTTTCCTTTTCTTTGCTATTCTCTTCCTCGTTAATACTAGTGTTTTGCTATCTATTACCTAGCTACTCCTCTTCTTTCTTAACTTGCTACTCTACCTCCTTAATAATATAACTAGGGTTTTGCTATTTATTACCTATCTACTCTACTTCTTACCTAATACCTTTATCTTTATTATTTAAACTAATACTCCTAACCCTATTATTAATATTACTAAGGTATTAGCTACTATATAGCGTAGATAGTAGGATATCTATAGTTAGGAGAGAGAGCTTAGACTATCTAACTATAGTCTCCTCCTACTTAGTTATATACCCTAAATTACTAGTTATTAGATCTACTATAATAGTAGTATCTTACTAGTATAGAATAGGCTTTAGGCGTATTTTTATTAGAAGGAATAAGGATGTAAACCTAGAGTCTAGCTTTATTTATTTAAAGGCCTAGAGTAAGCTTATAAGACTACTAATACTCTTATTATTATTACTTAAATTTAATAAGCCTTCTCTATTATTATTATTAGGCCTAAAGTTACTATTATCTATTCTAGCCTTTTTAGTAGGAGATAGATTATCGTTATTTTTCTTATAAATCTCGACAACTTACTACTTAATTCTATCTACGTTTAGGGTTTTAATAAGTAGGCCTATCTTACTATTATTATAATCGCGATTAGGCATTAGAGTATTGTTACTACTAGTATTCTTAGTTGTATTAGGGTTTACGCGCCTATTATTAAGAGGTTAGCTAAAAATATCTATACTATAGCAATAGTTAGCAAATAAGCTTAAATAGTAGGTACGCGTAGAGGTAAAACCTTAAAAAGAGTAGTATTTAGATATAAAAGATAGTAATAGGAATAAGAAAATAAATAGTATAAGTAGTGCTAGGGCCTAGCTAAGTAGTAAGGCTATAGGTAAGAGGATAGGTACTATAATCCTTAGTAAGAACGAGCTTTACTAGTGCTGTAAAGTTAGTAGTAATATATAGCTAAGACAACTACTAGATACTATAGAGATAAAAAATTTAGGCTTTAGCAAGAAAAGAGATAAGTTTTGCAAGGATATATATACTTTTCTAGGGCGTACTCTACCTTACTACGCTACGAGCTATCTAGGTTACGTAGGCGTAGTAACTAATTATCCTTCTTGTAGTTAACTATAGTAATTCTAGAGTAGCAAATTAGTAATTTATTAGTATTCCTATATAGTCTATATATAAACTAATGTAGTAGACGATATTACGTGTTTAATTTATATAAAAAAACGAGGAAAACGTATGTAGAGCTATAGCTATAGGTAGGCGAGATAGTACTATTAGTAGCGCTAGAGTTGTAGATTTAAGTAGTAACGTAGTATATATTAAGATAAATAGAGTAGCGTGCTAGCGTAAGCGCTAAGAGTTTTCCTCTTATAGTAAATGTAAGGTAAGTGTAAGTAGTTGTAAGAGCTAAATAAAGAGTAAGGAGTAATATATAACTATAAGTACGCGTAGTATTAACTAACTAGGACTATGCGTACTAACGCTGTTAATTCTAGAGTTTACGTACGTAGCTACCCTACCTCCTAACGTTTAGGCTGTTACCTAAGGAAGGTAAGGGAACTGCGTAGTACGGCGAGGATTATTACAAGGAAGCTTAATATCTCTAGGCTTTCTTGGCTAGCCCTATAAACCTACGCAGTATAGCAAGGTTTCTTGCAGAGAAATTTAATGCTACTAACCTTTCTCGCTCAACTTTAGGTATATTGTAGAATTGCGTAATACAGCAATATTCTATTTATATTAGACCTATATATTCAACACCTTATAATAATCTTACGGCTTGATGTAGATAGTAGGCGTAATTCGATTTTTCTACTAAAATACGTCGATAATTTCGACGTTTCTCTATTTGAAGCTAAAATATTACTAGACTGTTTTTAGGTAGTCAGCGTTTACGTACGCGGCTACCGGCACTTCTCGGCGCTTGGACTGTTACCTCTCGTTTCTAAGCTAAGATTAACGTACTCCACGGCTTCGCGAGCCACTTTTGCTTGGCATTAACTTTCTATCTTCACTTCTTAATAACTTCTCTACTACGTAGGATAATAGGACGAATAGAATATCATTTAAAAGCTACGATATAGGGCTTTCTAGAGATATATAAATTACCTAAATCGGCTTTGTATAAGGGAAGTTATTAAGCGTAAGATGTTTAGTGTTGTAAAGGTAGCTCTAACCCCTGCATCTAGTACTTAGCGCTAATAATATTTTATATAACTTTAATATATTATAGATATATATAATATAATTAAATTTATAAAGTTTTATAGCGTGCAGCGCAGTACTTATAGAGCTAGGCTAAATAGTAGTTTAGTACTCTTATAAACAACATTTATATTTATATACTCTTATAATACGTAAATAGTTCTTTATAAAGTATTAAAATATATTTAAAAATTCAAACTAAGTATTTTAAATATAGTAACGCTATATTTTTGTCGGATAAAAGGGGTTCAAAAGGTGGCTACTATGAGCACGATAATGGGAGAAAACTGAGATTGAAAAGGTGGATCGGTGCAGTCAATATTGAGTGAGTAGAACTGATTGATTGATTGCTCTGTTCTTCTGTTGCTTGTTGATTCTATCTGCCATCGCACTCCTCTATATATCCTCAGCTCTATCAGCTGCTAATACCTCGGCGATGGCGAGGCCTCGGTCAGGGCGAGCCTCAGTCAGGGCGATACCTCAGCTGGCGTTGAGCTCATGTAAGGGTTGGGCCTTTGAGTCCTTTGTGCCTCTGCAAGGGATGAGCTGGTGCGCGGGTCGGCGCCCACCTCAGCTGAGTCTGGATGCATCGAGATTCCACTGGTTTGCTGGC
>JALNQA010000195.1:0-18680 GCA_028456235.1 Ophiosphaerella narmari | reverse complement strand
TACTAGGTATATATACTTAGTACAACCCTAGATAGCTCTTTATCTACTATTTACTCTTTTTTAATTAACTACTTACTGCCTCCTTTGAGCTATGCTTGCGTAAAGTCTACCTTACAAAAGTATAATAGGCTATAGACCTAGTCTACTTTAGCCTTTAGAGTTTAGCCTTTGCTACTCCCTTTATATCTACGTCTCTAAACGTAAGGCTTAGTCTTTGCTTAAAATAATTGTAGCTACTAAAAAGTTGTTGTATTTTAACGCTTTTCTAGTTATTAGGGCCTAAGCTCTCTTCTAAGTATATTTTAAACTAATCTATTACCTTTCCTATAAAGTAGGCTGTAATAAAGGACACCTTGTAGGTTTTGCTCTAGATTTAGCTAGAGTTAAGTATTATATAGATTAACATGTTAGCTAGAAACTTCTTAAGTTTAGTTCTAGTACTATTAAACTTCTCTAGTATTCTAAGTTTAAGTAGTTTAGTCTTTATATTATCGAGTTGCGTAGTAAGCTTGTAAATCTACTATACTATACGCTATAGGAGTTCTTAGTCTTCTCCTTAGGCTCTAAGGATCTCTATAATCTAGACATCGTTTGTTGTAATTATTAGTACGCTCGAGGATTGCGCCTAGGTTGTTATCGTTACTACTAACCTAGATAGTTAAAGTGTAAGGCGGTTTGCTAACTGTAGACAAAGGGCCTTGAGGTTAGGTATAGTAGTAAGTTGGTGACTAGGGTTAGGGTAACAGGCAAGCGTTACTTAAGGGACGTAAGGTTCAATGGGGTTATAAGTGTACAAGTAAGTAAGATAGGTACTTAGACTATTCTATGCTTAACTGTAAGGCCTTAGAGTTTGTAAAGCCTCCTTTCTATATACTATAGCTATCTAGTAGCACTTCGCGCTTTGTCCTTACCAAGCATCGCGAAGTGCTAAGTTAACTTCGCGCTTCGTCCTTACTAAGCATCGCGAAGTGCTAAGTTGACTTTGCGCTTCGTCCTTGCCAAGCATCGCGAAGTGCTAAGTTGACTTCGTCACGTGACCCTCCTACGTATCTATATTGTAATCTGCTGTGTCATCCCATCCATAGTCTAAGTAGTCCTCGTACTCGCGCCAGTCCTCCGATAGTTCTATTGGTTCTAAGCCTTGTGTAGGGTCGTTACCCGTAACAATTAGTAGTAGCTTATATAGTTAGGATTCTAGACCTTTTTATTAACTACGTACCTAGTTATCCTAAAGGTTAATATACGTCTTATATAGTATATTGCGCTGTAATTAGGCTATATAATTATTAAGTAGTGTCTAATATATTTTACTACTCCTTAGTTAGCCCTACTCCTTGGCTAGCCCTACTAAAATTAGCTTTCGAAGTTTTTAAAATTTAGCGCTAGTAGATAGTATCTATACTCTAAGTAACTTTACATTTTTTTAAAGGCAACTAAGAGTATTGGCGTGGTATTATAATCAATTGAAAAAAAGCTTGGCGGTAGTTTTAGTAGGGCTAGCCGAGGAGTAGGGCTGACTAGGGGGTAGTAAAACACGTTATAGCTAGTAGCCTGTGTCAGCAGCCTAGAATAGATCAGAGTAAGTCACGTGCTCTTATTCATCCAAGGTTCCCCCGTGTAGATCGTTAGAAAAGGCATTGAGCCCGCTATAAGTCGACTTCCGGTCAACTCGGTGAGAACACCTACAGAATCGCCACCTCACAAGGTCTGTGCCGGTGCGGCTCGGCCGTCCTCCCTACTAGTAGTGGCAAGTTTGAAGTACTTATGCTCTATTTGCCTGCTGTAAAGACCTTAATTATAGTGCTGCTGAAAGAACTTCCACTAGAGCTCCCAGTCGGCAGCTTTAGGGTCTATAAGCTGACTAATATCGTAGTCCAAATCTTTAAAATATCCTCTCTAAACTCCGGCATCTTAGCGCCCTAGTACTCAAAGAAATTATCAGTATGTAGCTTAATCTCTCTATAAGTCAGCTAGCTAATTGGCGCCCAATCTCCAGCTCCGGGCTGCTGCGTAGGAATCATAGGATTTATAGGCCGCGGAGGTTGAAGCTGAGGCGCCCCAGGACCCATCATCCAGGGGGCTTGCACAGGTGAATATACGCTCTGGATTTTGGCAAATTTAGCCTTTAATACCTGCCGCTGAAGCTCCTCAATTGACTCATCGTCGTTAGACTCAGCTACTTGAGATCTTCGTCGCCTCTCGCTCACATCTTGCCCCTGCTTTGAGTAGTTCAAAATCGCAATCTTGACACCGTCGGAAGGCTCTATAACTTAACAGTGCCCTCGCTCGCACTCCCTCGCCCACATTTTAAAAAAATCCTGGTATTTAAACGCATTGCGCAACCGTAGAATTTTAAAGCATCTAGGATGAAAGGGTGGCAGGTGGAATAGTAGTCAAGACCTAACAGATCACAGGATATTAACGACGCCATCGTGCCTGTTCCTTTGCTGTCGGCCTACGCATCGCCAAGGGTTGTGATCACAGCAAGCAATGCAATCAGAACTGCGAAGATTTAAGAGTGAGTCATATGTAGCAGCATTCTTTGAGGAACTGTACTTACCACCCGTAGTCGTCACGATATAAGAAGATATTGTCCAGGCACTTTGGACAGCTGATTGGTAGTCGATGCCCGGCTGCTTCATGTACCAAAGCCCAATCACTAGACTGAGAATGATTGGTGTTGATATGTAGAGTACGATCCTAGTCATGGACCATCCCAGCACGAGCTGCAACGCGTAATTGCCATCTTTCGGATGGGTGCTGCTTGCGTTTAGGTGCTCGTGTACCCAGTCTTTCCAACGGGCACGAAAATCATTCCTGTGGGTGGAATAGTCCCGGAAGAACTCGAGTAAAGCTGCCTGGGTTCGGGGGTCTAATTCAACCGTGGAGTGGTAATTCTCAGATGGGTGGCAGCGGTACAGTGAAAATCCCGAAACAGCTTTAAGTGAGAATAGCCTGACTGGAAATGCTCGGACGTCTCGCGCTGCCTGGCGAATTTCTTCGAACAGGCTGTCGCGACAAGACAGCTTGACAAGTTTCTCTCGTACGGCACCAGTCTTTGGATTAAATATGCCGATAGTAGCATATGCAGGCCTGCGCTCGTCGTTTCGAGAATATCGCATTGTCGTGGATTGTATCGAGTCAGATCGGTTGACCGCGTAACGTCTAGCCATTATTTCTACCTCTGTTTTCCTCTGTAGGAAAGCTTTTTGGTAGTCTATTACGTCGAGCTTGTCTTCTCTGGCCTTGGCGAGTTTGTATTCTTCTTCTTCGGACAGCCCACAACGGAAGCATCCGCAAAAGCAGCTAAAACACCGCACCCCGAACCCACGCTCTTTCCTCTCGCGCCTATTTACCGATGGGGTGGGAAATTCCAGGAGTTGCTCGGACCTTGCGCATCTGATGGTGTCTAGGCGAACATGCCATAACCGTCCGAAGACGCCGAAGGATAATATAGTCGCCTTCTCATGTCGCTTTATCAAGGGCGGAGGAGGGATTGTGATGGTCTCTACGGAAGTTATAGTGTCATCGTCTACATGAGCATTTGACTTTGTTTCTGTCGTCCTTTGATTCATAGCGTCTGTTGAGTCGCACTGAGGTGCTCGTTTAGCTGGAAGTGTCTTGTCAGAAGTATCTGGTTACCCGTTAGGTAGTCTAATTCCTCTAGATATACTGTAAGGGAGAGTCACGTCTTGGCGGATCGTCGACTATGTTTTCCATTGTGTATATTTGAACCGAAAATAGGATGTCAAAAGGATAAGGCAGAAGAGTGCACAGAGCTAGGCATCAACTGAGAGGAGAAAATCGATTGAGGAAGAAGCCCTCATCAGGGGAAGGAAAGCTACAATACAGGGATCGTAGCCTAGTGGTAGCCAGATGGCAACCTTGTACCCATATATTCTTTGACATGAGAGGCTAGTTCGCTAAGAGCAAGCAGACATGCTGCGCCTCCCATGATGCACGTGTGCGCTTCCAACTGAAGTGCACTCTCACGAGGCAGAAAAAGCCGGCACTGGGCACAGGCCACTCTGCCTTCCAGATGCCCCTTCTGCGCAGTTGTATCTGGCACAGTAATTCTAACAAGGCTTTTTTTGGCTTTTTAGCCTCGATTATTTATCGTCGAGGCCTTCGTGAGTTAGAGTATACAGTAAATCTAATCAAATAATTCTGTTGTTGTAAGGTGTGGCTGCTGAGCTTAGTGCCGGCTCTTTCTGCCCCACAAGAGTGCATTGGCTGGCGTGGCTGGGTCGTTCGGCGAATCGAAAAGCTTGGCGAGGTCACAGCTCCAAAAGCAACGACTTGGTGATACCACGGCTCATGAAAAGCAATGACTAGGTGACGCGCTTCATATAAGCCGTGCGTGCGGCTGTGTGGAGGAGGAATCCATCTTGGAGGGATTAATGGCCTGAAGCGGAACTCGCCGAGGCTGGGTTCATTCCTCCTCCACAGCTGCTGCAACTGTGAGCGCTATAGCTGAAGCAGGCGCTCGGTGGACCCATGGATCTCCTCAGCCCACTGCTCGTTCCGTGCATCAACAGCCTGGAGCTGGTGGGTGGTGGGGCCGGGCGCTTGAGCGCGCAGCGCCACGTCGAAGTGTCACGAGGCGTGGCCGAGCTTGAAAATATCCTAGCGCTGAGTCACCTGACCTGTGCTGACACCTCAAGCTTTGCAAAACCGGCTTCCCCAAGATGTGCACGGCCAGCTTTCAGCATAGCCACGCCAAGAGGATACTGAGCCACCGCTATACCGTGTATGATCTAGCGAAACGGCTGGATCTTTAGGGGTACCTTGTCTCGCTGAATCGCAAAAATCTGAAGTTGGATGGGTTGAGCAGCAATTGAATGGCTACAAGCGCACTAAATTCCATCTGAAAGTGACCGCGAATACACCGTAGTCATCTTCGTACTGCTATAGCCGAATGTTCTCAGTTGCCACACAGACATAGGTTGAGCTACTTGTGGTTCCGGTGTCCGGTCACTATGCGCCACATGTCTCAGCCACCTCACTCAGCCTACTATATTCTAGCTTGGTTACCGCCGTGGCTGCCTGCGGAATTGAGTAGGTAGAACAGTCACAGCTGAAGATGTATCTCTCTCAAACGTAGGCTCTGTGATATTCTTGTCATATAAGCATCAGATTGCCCAACTGTGATACAACAACCTAATAGCACAGGCATCGGCCTCCACTGGAACGACAGTGCAGCAAGCAACTACAGCAGTTGATCCGCTCGCCGAAACAAGTATTCGAAGACGACGACCTGATCAATTGGAATACTTAGGTGTGTTAGCTCAAATGAGATTCACGGTGAACAGGTTCGGGTTTCGCTGTAACTAACATGCGCCGTAGTAGCTGAAGGGCTTCAGAGACAGACACGCCTTAATGATATCCTCGAAATTGTCACCCATATTCTCTGGATCAATGCAGTAGTACTCAGTACCTTGAGAGACGGGTACTATGGATTTCCGCAAATCATTTCTAGACTCGACGGCGACTTTGAAACATTAATCACCGAAGAGGAGGCGAGCCTCGCCGACAGAGTCGAAGATTTGTACGAGCCTCGCATAAAGAGTCGGATAATAACATATCTAAGAAACTTGACGCCAAATGAAAGAATGGCTTTCATTATAGACGGTCGGCCGTGCCAATTCTATCGCGAGGCGCTACGTGTCAAAGTCATCAAACGCGCTACATCGAGTCGAGCGATTGCAACCGCGGAAAGCAATCCTAATTTAGAGAAGCCAGAATTCTATGACTGGTGTAAGACGACACAACAATACATCGGACAACTTAGCGTAGAGATGGAAGAAAGTCACTATCAGCTTACCGTATTTCCAAATGTTTTCAAAGAGCTTCTGAACTCAATCCAAGCAGCCGCCAGACTAGCTCTTCTCTCACAGGAAGAACTACAAGCCCTTCAAATCAAGTTGCAGGCAGTAGCAGACTACTACCTAGTTGCGTACTCTGCTGCCCATGGTGCATCCAGATCAGAGCAACATTTGTTGAACGCGGCATCTGAGAGCTAGTGGTAAGTTTTTTCGAGCGATAGTAATCGATACTAACCTAGAGTGGGGAGACAAGCACTGAGAGCAGAAACGGCACACCTGGGCCAGGAACCACTGTTTTCACAGCGTATCAAGCCTCCGAAACCATACGATCGAGTCTCAATTTCATCGTCCCAATAGTGTCGTTGGTCTCTGTAGTACCTGCTGCACTTGCCTAGAAGTATAGCATTGTAGAAAAAGTCACGTTCACAGATCCCAACTTCTACCAGGCAATTACCAGAAGCGTTTTGCAACTGCTGAGTCTCGTCACATTCATATGGCCAACATTAGGCCACCCTCGACTATCGCGTCTAAATTGGGTCTGGATCTAGATTCTGGCTAGCTGTAGCGCCTTGTGCGCGCTAACAAGTCCTCTGCTTTATTAGTTCTTTTCTACCACCTAGAGTTTTGTAATTTCCTTTGTTGGTGCAATTTTCCAAGCCGTGATCCAACTTCAAGTTATTAACTCGATCTAATGGGCGGTAGGTTGGGTGGCATCCAGAGCAAGCTGCCAACTCCCACGTGATGTACGAGTTGAGATTGAACATCGCTGCATGATAGTAGGGTGAGATACACCTATGACAGCTGTTTGAAGCTTCGCTTAAAGTAGTAAAGCGTTAGCTTAGCCTTGTCTTGGCGTAGCTGTGTTGGAAGACAGTTGCGCATTTGCAGGGAAGCCGGTTTTGCAATCCAGGATCTATAAAAAGCCAGGACCACATGTGTAAGGTAGTCAGCAAGTAAGCAAAGCAGAACACCGTTTACAAAATTATACGCCTATAACCTCTCTAATGCGCAGATCGCTATGCATACGTACCTCCCCTACTATTACCACATCTAAGCCACTAGCGCTCTCCAAGATTCCGGCGTCAGATCAATCAGCGCTTCACTTGTTTGCGCTGTTTATAGGTCATCCGGAACATCTTTATCAGATTGAGCACGTTTACGCTTTTGACCCCGACTCCTCCCAGTTTAACCATCATTTGCCTGCGTTGTTGCCTTTGGCCGACCACGCTTTGCTTTACCTGCAGCCTTTTTGGCCGCGTCTTGCTTAGCGCGTTCTACACGGTCTGCCTAAATTGCTTCGAGTTGTTCCTATTTCATGACCCGTCCTTCGCCATTCTTTCCGGGCTTCTTAAGGATGTCTGATTTCGTCTTCCTGCAAGACCCAGCTTCGTTGTTCGCATCCCTAAGAAGTCCAATGTAATTCTAGTCAAGGGCGTATCAGGTAATAAACCTCTTGGTAGAGTTAGTAAGCTTTTAAATAAGTCTTTGATTATGCATCGCGTTTAGTTCACCATAATAAGAATTCTACTTAATAAGGCTAAGCAGCTCCGTCACCGCTTCTAATAACACGGGCGTTACTAGCGTCTAGACTACTTCATTCTGTATACTTACGACTTCGCACAGTACTAGAATAGTAAGTAAAGCACCCGGCTTTACGATACTACGAAGAACCCTATCAGGATTAAAAGGAAAGAGGCCCGTCTTAGCCCAACCAGCAAGGATATTCTTCTTGGTCATCGCCCTTACTCTCGCACGACTATATATAGTAGTAAAGTGCTCTTTATTAATATTCGTTAGACCCCCGCAGTAGAGGCTTTTAACTTCATCTCGATACGCAGTCTTCAACGGCCCGAAGACTAATACGTTATATAGCTGTGTCTTGTAGGACGTGTAAGAAGGCAGTCTACATAAGATAATATTATTCTCGAGGCAAAACTCGAGGATCTCAAGCATTTCATGTGTTGCAAAACTATCGCAAATCAATATGCGTAGTTTCCTATTAGCACGAGCTTTAGTCTAAGGATCAAAAACCTTTTTAATCCATTCTAGGCTAATAAAAGAATCGTTATAACCTAATTCTCACAGAGCGTAGAACTATCCAGGGGTAGGGTATATTGTCCAGTTACTCCTATAGGTAGATGCGGGCCAGATAATCATCAGGTCTAGATACTCACCACTTGCTAACACGCATTCAATAGCAGTTACCATCGTGCGCTTAGTGCTAGCTCCTCTATAGTCTCATCAATCATCCTTACCTACTAGAACTTTAATAGAGCCAAGTATAGAAAGCATGATACCTATCTCATCCATGTTCCAGACATTCTATAGCTCAATGTCTAGTCTATAAAGCTCTTCCTTTATCACATCAAACTAGTATACCACCTTGTCGTATATATTGTTATCATAGCGCTCCCACAGCATAGGCCTATTACTCATCAACTTAATCTACGGATAGCATCTACAGAAGGCTTAAGGCCAGTTCTTCTTCGGTGGCTCGGAAGGTCGGTTTGTAGTACGTCGGCGGGCGATGCAAAAGGCAAGTCCAGGTATATACTTTATACGTATAGGCGTTCCACTTGCACTCATTCGTAAGATAAAATCCACAAGTACTTTCTCCTCAGCAGGAGTAAGGTATTGCTAGCGTTCAGATTTCGACTTCCGTAAGGGTCGTCCTTTACTACGATAATGGACAGTCGTGCGAGGGACATTACCATATCTAGCTCGAGCAGAGATACTCTTACGCACGTTTGGGGGCAATTCTAAAGTCAGTGCCTGACTGGCTAGGTCCATGGTTGCTGCAGTATACATCGCAGTTTCCTATAGGTTGACCGGATATCCCAGTTGTAGACGTTCCTTATGGTTGAGCTAATAATAGAACAAAGACTGATAGAAAGTGCCAGAAGAAATGGTCACATGATCGGCCGTGGTGACAGTCACGTGAAAGTTCATTAAGATGACAAAGCTGGACTCGTCGCGCTAAACTCTCACGGCGAATTGTGCCAATTGCTTCCTCGACGGAGAAACTTTTTAATCGCCACTACAGATCAATATCTAGCATGTTAGGGCATAGGACCGAGACTTTCACACCCGGGGCGCCGCCTAGTGTACCCGATAGGAGATTTCAGAGTAAAACGATTGCTTAGGCTAAGGTGACAGCTGAGGCACGAAATGTCGCCGCCTGCTGATTGACGACTCATGGCGGCAACACTGCGTATTTTTCTATACAAGCATCGGTAATATATAGAATACATGTGATAAAACAAGTTGAAAGCTTCTGAGTATCTCTGAATGAGCTTTTCTACCTTTTATATGCTTGCTTAGAGAATAGTGTTCCGTTACGCCGGTTGTTCCGGTACGAAGGGATGCACGTTAGCTTTCTAGTCACCACAAGTCAGCGCCTATGTAGTAGTCTTGAGGATGCTTTTGCGCCTACCCCGTGCTCTACGTAAACTATCCTTGTCTCGTATCCCTAGGATAACGGCCGTTCTCCTTTACCCTAGAATACAAGTTTCTGCACTATCAACAATCCAGTGGTTTCAGTCTAGCCACATAGCATCTCATCCGATTCCTAATAGTGACAAGAAGAACGGGCTACAACGAATAGTAGAGGCTACACGACAATCTGAAAAGGACTACTGTATTCTAGAAGGACTGTGTTTCGGAGTAGTCGAGGAATACGCAGCATATACGCGGGAGGAGGGATCTAGTATTTTATTAGAATATCGCGTAAGATCTTATCTTCCTAGTATTTAATATCCTCTTGATAAACTAAATGCTTGGTTCCCTTTCAGGATGATTGGTGCTCCGGGCACTAGCGACTACGTCCTTAAACGCCAGCACCTAACAAACTAGATTTGGCTGAATCCGTTAATTTCGGGGTTTTACCCCGTGCGGCTCTTTGGTGCGGCTATAGGAGTCTAAGCGTCTAGGCAGTATAGGAGGGAGTACTCTTAGATAACGAACAGCACTCGCTTATGCAAGACCTTGAATCCTTTTTCTAGGTGCTATTCTAGATACGCATTCATTGTGATGGACCGGAGAAAGATATTAGCCCTACCGAGTTTGAGTGTTAGAATTACGAGAGCGGTAACAAACTAGCGGAGCTTAAGAAGGGTCTAACATCTGACGAGAGAGATTTCCTAATGAATTTTCAGGCTAAGTTCACGCCTTATTATAGGTTGTTAGCTCCTTACGTAAATAGGTTACGCAGGAAAGTATTCCCTAGTAATAGGAGGTAGAGGGAATCAGACTTAAGCTTATATCCCGATTTACAGGAGATCCTTCAAAATGCTTAGAGAGAACTGAAGGAACTAGATAGATAAACTATATACTATAATGTCTCCTCTAGTCTACTGTTAATTTGCCGTCTCTATAGTCCTTGCTGCATACTCCTGCGTTGCATTTCCTTTAGCCGTTCCAGCAGCGTCCCTTCTCCTAGCCCAAGGATAGTAGCTAATTCTACTAAACTTATCCTTTCCTTTTTACTATGTCGTACATTCTACTATTTAAGATAGGTCTAGTAGTAAGCCCTAAGGTTGTTAATCCGCAAAAAGGTAGAGTAGCAACTAGGTACTTTGCAGGTATAGTTTTTAGCAGCGCAATACATAGTATTTGTTTTAATATAGCGCTAGAGATGCTCTAGTCGCTTAAATTTCCGGCTATAGTAACGACTATTAGGAAGAGACAAAGTACATGTATATTTAGACTACTCGTTAAGAGTAGAGTAGCTGTTACCTAATAGACTAAGCCTAAAGATAGGTTTCTTAGACGATTCTTTGTAGTTTAGCTTATAGCTCGAGTTATTGTCTTTGCCTTAGTCGTGTCTAGGACTAGTATATTCGTACTAGGGGCCCTCGCTGCCTAAGTTATATAGGGTTGTCAGATAAAAGGGGTTTTAAAGGCGGCTACTGTGAGCACGAAAATAGGAGAAATAAGAGATTGATGGGATTGATTGATGCCGTCAATATTAAGTGAGTTGAACTGATTAATTGATTGCTCTGTTCTTCTGTTGCTTGTTTATTCTATCTGCCATCGCACTCCTCTATATATCCTCAGCTCTATCAGCTGCTAATACCTCGGCGATGGCGAGGCCTCGGTCAGGGCGAGCCTCAGTCAGGGCGATGCCTCAGCTGGCGTTGAGCTCATGCAAGGGTTGGGCCCCTGAGTCCTTTGTGCCTCTGCAAGGGATGAGCCGGTGCGTGGGTCGGCGCCCATCTCAGCTGAGTCTGGATGCATCAAGGTTCCACTGGTTTGCTGGCCCAGCTGCCGGCGCGGTGCTGGAGTTGATTCTCACAAAGGTTGAGGTTGCTCGCCGAGCTTTTGGCGCGCGCGCGATATCGATCGCCATCGCGATCACGATCACCATCTCGATCGCCGCCGACGTCGCTTCGTCACCGTCAACTCATCAACGCAAGCCTACGAGTCAGCCCATGGGCCAGCTCGTAATTGAGCTCGTGCGTGAGCTCGTACGTGGGATAGTTGCAGTCAGTTGGTTATCAACAGAATCCAGGTCGACCTGGAATCTGTTGATTGGCTCGCTTAGCTGCCATGAGATTGGTCATACAATCTAACAGCTCTATAGCATGACAATCGGCAACACTAGGATAGCTGCATCCGTCGCTATGTTCATTAATGCGCTAAACAGAAATACTGCGTATTGATTAATACATAACCCAGTCGTTATAGTAACATCCTAGAATTTCTCAATCAGGTTACAAGAATAAAACGGTAGTAACCCTGTCGCAATGCTATAGGCGGTTATAATGGCCATAGCTGTGTATATTACGATCTTCCATTTCCTTGCAGGGGAGAGTCGAAGATAGAAAGCTAAAACGGAGATCTTGACGAGCATAATCGAGACCATGTAGCTTAAGCTCCCGATTATAGCTGCCTGAATAGTGAACTACTGTTAACACGGCTTTAAATCGAAAGCTCCTGAGCGGTAGAACTACTTACCTTTCCAAAATTCTTGTTGAATACAACAAAAGAGACGTCCCATAGATGTTTTCCAAGACCGTAACGAGTGAATATAACCTATTTAGTGTCCCTAATACTGTCTAAATTATGTAAGGGTGCCTACGGATGCGGCTAGTAATCCCATGTACCATTGCCAGAACCTGGAAGAAAGAAGGTGAGATTTCACATTGGTCAATGTTGAGAGTGTCCATACCCACGTAATAGTGGTTGTGTCTGCGATGTCAGTATGATACAGGTATCTATAGTCGGCTCTGCGGTTACCAGATAGTATATCAAATCTTCGATCGACCATCGGTGCTTTTCACTGAGGTCGTGGAGCACCATATCAACCTATTCACGCACGCTTAGGCCTTTGATGTACTTAGTCGGTCGGTTAGGGTCAATGCCGCGTCGTTTTCTAGTAGAAGGGGTCCCGTCGGCCTGGCTCGAGATTGGGCTTCGCCGGATGCGACGATTCGACGTAGGAGTAAGCTTTGGTATTTTCGGCGTCATCTTGTCCGTGGATGTTGGTTTAGTGTTCCTTGCAACTTATTCAAGGTTGTGGTACAGTTGGACATACTTTGGTAAAAAGTTCGAAACTTGTATGGTGGGGTTAATACGGTGCTCAGACTATAGATTTAATAGCAGACCATTCTGGTCTGGCGCGCCTTGGCGCGCACGTGGATCTTTAGTCTGAGGGAACCGAGGTAAGCGCAAGGCATCAATAAACGCTTACCATGTACCTCACCCCGCCATGTAGAGGCCTTGAGCTTCAGACACCACCATGGTGTTCCTGTACACCTTTTTATTTGCTGCTGCTGCTTGTGCTAAATGCTATGAAGCTTCAATTGCCCACCCGCTACCAGACTTGGACCCCAATGACGCTGTGCTGAAGCATGCATTTGCCACCATCAACACAGCTCTCACCATCGCGATTGCTGCCCCTGAGTTTGCCTCTACCTCCTTTTCCATAGAAATCACGTCTTCGAAAGAATCGCTATGGTCCGAGCACCACACAGCCCGCGAGCGTAACGCCTCTCGTCCCGATATTCCCGAAGTGAACGGCGATGCGTTGTACCGAATCGCGAGCATTACCAAGACCTTTACTGTACTCGGCATACTTTACCAACACGAGGCGGGTAATTTGAGCCTTGATGACCCTGTAGACAAGTACATCAAGGAATTGAAGGAGAAGCAAGAGGGTACAATACCATGGAAGGACATCACGCTGCGGAGCCTTGCCAGCCAGCTAAGCGGTATACCTCGCGAGTGTACTATAGATCCTTCTCACAAATGTACAACAGAAAAAGGTATGCAAGCTGATCTCTTTATGCAGTTGCACAGAGTGATTTCATAAATACCGACAACTCAGGCTTGAAAGCGCCAGCTGATATGGGCTTACCGCCCATGTCTCGAGAAGGTTTGATTGATTGTGACGAATACTCAAATTATGAAAAGCCATGCACTGCGAAGGGTGAGAACCGAAGAGAATAGGTCGAAACTGTGGCTGACATGCTCTAGATCTTCTTACTGAAGTCAAGTCAAAACGCCCGCTCTTCGCTCCTAATATGAAGTCGACCTATTCCAACGTCGCATTCGAACTTCTCGGCCTTGTTCTCGAAAGGGTGACAAACCAGACATACAAAAAGTACATAGATGATGCTATCTTCAAGCCATTGAACATGTCAAAAAGCACACTATCCTTGCCTCCAGATTCTGCTGGAGTCATACCGCTGAATCCTCAATACTGGGACGTAGACGAAGGCATTCAAAACCCTACTGGCGGGATTTATAGTTCCTCAAAAGATCTCTCTAAGTTCCTCCGCTACATTTTGTCAGATTACAACTCTCTCGCCGGCCTCAATTGGATGCATCCGGTTTCGCCATCAGAAGGTCTTAACTCTTTCTACGGAATGCCCTGGGAGATATTTCATACTGATCGTATCCTCAAGGATTCCAGGCGGACGGTACGCTTTATTAGCAAAAGCGGCGGCTTGCCAGGTTACACATCTTTTATAATCATGGTTCCCGATTTCGACCTTGGCATCACCATATTGGTCGCAGGGAAACCTCAAATAATCCGCAAGATGATTGATGCCGTAGGTACAACGATCGTCCGTGCCGCCGAGGAAGTCACCATACGCCAACTCCAGGAACGATACGTAGGGACTTATGAATCCACAAATGCTACACTCAACTCCTCTATAACGCTTGTAGCGGACGCCCGCGGCCTTGTCGTTGAAAAGTTCATCTCAAACGGTACGGACGTCTTGAAGTTTCCCGCCGCCGGAGTACCTGCCCCGGACAGCTGGTACGGACAGCTGGTACCTACTCTACTCTTCCGCGATGAGAATAAACAGCTGGGTGAGCTCTGGCGCATGACAATCTCCAACGAGCGGACCGAAGTTGAGGGGAGCATTTGGGATGACTACTGTATTACAAATCTGGATCTTCCGATGTATGCTGGTGTGGCATATAACGAGTTAGTGTTCTGGGGCAAAGAGAAAGATGGCAAATACGGCACGGTAGAGCTTAGTGCTTTCCGAGTCAATTTGACTAGGACTGAGAAGAATGAAGGATTGTGGCAAGATAAGCAAGAATTTCTTGAATTATAACAGATCCCCGACATTAGACACTAGAAATGGCAATTCAAGGTTTCGATGACTCCAACGCCGCCATATTTAGCGGTAGCCAATTTACTCCACGATGCTGCTCTGCGGCATCATCGACGAGCTTCAGAGCTCGATGCCTAGATCTACCCTTCTATCATGCTTCTTCTGCCAAGTGACCGACTCGCGCATTAACAGCGCTACAGCGGCGCTGCGAGAGCTGTTGTACATGCTCGTAAAACAGCAACCGTTATTTGCATCGCACATCCGCAAGAAGCGCGATTACACGGGCAAATCCTTGTTTGAGGATATAAATCCCTAGATAGCCCTGATAGAGACCTTCCTAGACATGCTACGAGACCCAGGGCTGAGCACTACCTACCTAATCGTCGATGCACTGGACGAGTGCATCTTTAATCTACTAAAGTTGCCTAACTATGCGGCAAAGTAATCCTCTGCATCTAATCGCGTTAAGTAGGTTGTCGTAAGCCGTAACTAGCTAAACATTAAAGTATAGCTAGAGTAGTTAGGACAGAAAGTAAAACTGAGCCTTAAGCCGAACGCGACGTCTATTGCTGCGGCAGTTGCTATCTTTATTAAGCAAAAGGTAGATCAGTTAGCGAAGGAGAAGTAATATACAGCAGAAATGCGACACGCTGTATTCCAGCACTTAATATTAAACGCGAGTAATACCTTCCTCTGGGTAGCGTTAGTGTGTTAAGACCTCTAAGTAACAGCGAATCGACACGTGCTAAAGAAGTTAGCCTTATTCCTAGCTAGGCTAGACGATTTGTACGAGCGGATGAAAGACTAGATAAGTAAGTTAGATGACGCCGAGACCTATTAGTAGGTACTAGCTGTAACTGTAGTCTTGTATCGACCTATTACAATTCCTAAATTAGTAGCGCCTGTTAAGTAGCTTAAAGAATTCGTAGACGATATAGAGTTAGTGCAGGAGATTATTAGCCTCTGTAGATTATTCCTTACTCTATAAGGAGATATAGTCTACTTTATATATTAGTCTATAAAGGATTTCCTCTTCGTAAAGGCGACTAGTATAGTCTTTCCTAGTAGAACTAAGGCCGCTTATTAAGTACTCTTTTCGAAGTCGCTAGAAATTCTATCCAAGACATTGCATAGAGGCATGTACAGTCTAAACGCGCTAGGATCTCCTATTAAGAATGTCTAGCAGCCTAATCTAGACCTATTAGCAATATTAAGCTATCTATAGACCTACTAGATTAATCGTCTACACGACTTAAAACCTAAGTCTTGTATATATAGTATTAATAATCTTTAAGTTATAGGCTATAAATAATTTCCTAAAAAAGAAGTATTTCTACTAGCTAGAAGGGCTTAGTCTATATAAGAGTATAGGAAAAGGTATAGTATTAATATCTAAACTATAGTTACTTTGTATGTTACGGGTTAAGACCCTATATAGAATCTCGAACCAATTAAACCTAAGTTACTACTACCTAACGACTCGCCGTTGTACAAACCTAACCTGTTCGGGTAGAACAATAACGTAGGATACAACCTAGATACGTAATCTAGAGGATTAGTAGATCTATAATGCTTAGCAAGGGCTAATCTATAGATCTATATAGTATATAGATAGGAGGCTTTATAACCTCTAGAGCCTTATAGTTAAGCTTAAGTCTTACCTTAGACCTACTACCTTACTTGTGTACCTATAACCCTACTGCACCTTAAGTCCCTTAGTAACGCTTACCTATTACCTAACCCTAGTTATTAATATACTACTATACTTAAACCTAAAGGTACTCTATCTAGTTAAGTAGACTACCTTATACTTTAACTATTAAGGTTAATAGTAATAATAACAACCTACGCATAGTCCTTAAGTAGATAAACTATTATAATAAATAATATCTAAATTAAAGAGATCTTTAGGATATAGACTAAGGATAGAGAACTCCTATAGTACGTAGTATAATAGATTACCTAACTTACTATATAGCTTAATAACCTAAAGACTAAACTACTTAAGTTAGAAATACTAAAGAGGTTTAATAGTACTTAATATAAGCTTAGAGGATTTCTAGCTAATATATTAATCTATATTACCCTTAATTCTAACTAAATCTAAGATAAAAGCTAGAAGGTATCTTTTATTATAGCCTACCTTATAGGTAAAGCTATAGACTAGTTTAAGATATATCTAGAAAAAAGTCTAGGTCCTAAAGAATAATAAAGTATTAAAATATAATAGATTTTTAGTAGCTATAAGTATTTTAAGTAATAAATAAGCCTTACGTTTAGAGATATAGATATAAAAGGAGTAGTAAAGGCTAAACTCTAAAAGCTAAAGTAAACTAAGTCTATAGCCTATTATACTTTAGAGTTTAAGTAACTTATAATAAAGTTAAATTAGAGTAATAAAGTCTTAAGAGATAAATATTATAAAAGTCTTAAACTAGGTACTTATCTTAATAGATATACTAGAAACCTTTTAGAGACTAATCTAGCTAGCTATAAAAATTAATAATTAACTATACATATTTAATAAAAACAAGACCTAAAACGTAAATAATATATAAAATAGGCTAGACTACTAGAACTAACTAAAGAAAAACCTATATAGGCTAGAACTAATATAACTAAAAGTAACCTATAAATATATAAATTAGAACTAATAAGTAGACCCTAAGAAGTAAAGGCTTAGGGACGTAAAAGTATATTTTAACTATAAGAAACTAGGATATTTTATAAGAAACTACCTATTTAAGACCCTAAATAATAAAGGGTTAAGAAAAGAATAAGTAGTAGTAACTAAAGAAGTTAAAAAAGTAATAGAACTAGTTAAGTTAGCTATAATAAGTAAATATATAAAGAAATACTAGACTAAGTACTATAATAACTACTATAAAGAGTATAGTAATATAAAGGTAAGTATAAGATACTAGCTAGAAAAGGTATAATTAGCTATAACTTAAGAAAAGCCTACCCTAGGATTAGCTCTAGAAAACTTACCTATTATTAGATTATATAACTAAATTTATAGTATTAGCTAGTAGCTTAACTAACTAACTATAATTATCTTATATATAAGCTTATATATAAGCTTAATTACAAGCTAATTTATAAACTAACTTATAAGCTTATATTAATAAGTTAATATTAATAAAGTAATATTAGTAGTAATTAAGATAGTAATTATAATTATAATAGTAATTAATATTATACGTATACTAAGAGCTTAGTAAGTAACCTTAACCTTTATAAGAATTAACGCTAGTACTATACTAGTAGCTAGGCTAGTAAACTAGTAGAATCTTAATATATCTAGACTTAGCTAAGGTAGGTACTAATCTATATACTAGCTTATCTCTTATAGAGGTATAAAGAACTTAAAGGCCTAACCCTTATATAAGCTTAATACTAGCTAAGGTATTACCTTAACTAAGGCTCGCCCTAACTAAGGCCTTACTATTACTAAGGTATTAGTAGCTAATAGAGCTAAGGATATATAGAGGAGTACAATAGTAGATAGAATTAATAAGTAATAGTAGAATAGAGTAATTAATTAATTAGTTCTACTTACTTAATATTAACTATACTAATCTATCTTTTTAATCTTAGTTTTCTCCTATTATTATACTTATAGTAGCTACCTTTTAAACCCCTTTTATCTAATAATTAAGAGTCTTACTACCTCTATAAGCCTATTACCTTAACTAATTTAACTAATTAATAAACTATAACAAGCTTATTATAGTATAATCTAATAGTAATACTAAGGAGTAATATAGATTATACTATATAGATAACTTAGCTATAATTTAGATATATAGTATATAACGTTTAGGATAAGATTAACCTAGCCTCTTTAATACTACTAATTAAGAAACCTAAAGTAATTAGAGCTCTAGTAATAGCTAACTATATACTAGTATTAAATATTAAAATACCTATATAATAGTTTAAGCTAGCTCTAGCTAGAGTAAAGGTACTTAAGGAGGACCTTAAATACTATAAGGTACTAGCTAAGTAATATTATAGTAATTAGTATAAGTATAAAAAGGAGTAATTAAGCCTCTAGTATTATAAGGTAGACTTTACGTAAGTATAGCTTAAAGGAGGTAGTAAGTAGTTAATTAAAAAAGAGTAAATAGTAGATAAAAAGCTATCTAGGGTTATACTAAGTATATATACCTAGTAGCTTACTAATAAGCTTATATGTTAATAAGTATTAGTAAGTTATAAACTTACTAATACTTACTATATTAGTAAGTTACAAACTTACTAATACTTACTATATTAGTAA
>JALNQA010000194.1:0-18997 GCA_028456235.1 Ophiosphaerella narmari | reverse complement strand
TTACTAATATAGTAAGTATTAGTAAGTTTATAACTTACTAATATAGTAAGTATTAGTAAGTTTATAACTTACTAATACTTATTAACGTACTAGCTTATTAGTAAGCTACTAGGTATATATACTTAGTATAACCCTAGATAGCTCTTTATCTACTATTTACTCTTTTTTAATTAACTACTTACTACCTCCTTTAAGCTATACTTACGTAAAGTCTACCTTATAACTTAAAAGGTATAGTACTATATATATTACTCTTTTTAATAAACTTAGGGTATAGATAGTAGACTATAATAATAATTTATTATAATTCTATTATAAGTACTAATTATAAGTTATATATACGTTTTAGCTATATAATAATATTAAAGAAATAGAGTAGAATAATTATAAAATTTTTATTATTACTATATAGACTATACTAGTATAATAAAGAATAAGGCTTAAGCTTAGGAATAATTAGGAGATAGATTATTAATTATTAGCTATAGCTAAGCTACTCCTTTTATAGTAGTATAGTACTTAGTAAAGCTAAGGATCTATAGGTTCTAGATATAAGGAACTAAGGTTACTAGGTTCTATAAAGAACGCTAATTAGCTAAGGTATTTATAGTAGGCTCCTATACATAATATACTTTCTAGAGGAGTAGGCCTTTTACTATTTCTCTAAGTTTAAGCATTATAATTACCTTATAGCTTATTTTATATAAGTTATATAGTTAATATAGCTATACTTTATTTATAGTAGTATAGTTTTATAGCTTTATTTAGCCTATACGCTTTACTTAGTACCTATTATATACTAAAATAAAGCTTTTAGCCTATACTCTATCTATAACCTATACTATACTACGCCTTATATATATTAGTAATCTACGCCTATTATAGTACCCTACTAGTTAATCCCTCTAATTTTTAGCTCTACTAACTAGTTATAGTTAAAAGCTAAATAATCTACTTACGCCTACGCTTCTACTACTACTACTACCTACACTACTACTACTACTACTATAGTACTACTATTACTACTACTACTACTATAAAGCTAGGGGCGCGCCTAGGTTACCCTAGCTAAGCGCTAGGCTAAGAAAGTTATTTTACTATTACTATTACCTACGCCTTTACCTTTACTACTACTACCTTTACCTATACTACTACTACCCTTACCTACGCCTACACGCGTACTTTATTACTCCTACTAGCCTACGCCTATACTACTACTACTACTACCTACTTTTTTACTTTCTACTTCTTATTATAGTTAGAAGGGCGCTTACTATATAGAGTTATACCTAGCGTATATAAAAAGTATACTTACTAGCTACTCTACTAGTAAGTACTTTAACTATAATAGTAGAAGAATATACTACTAGTTATATACTTTTAGGTATAAGTATAAGGCTATATAAGTTCTTCTTAACTTTCTACTTTACTATTTTTAATAATTACTTATTCTAACGCGTTTTATAGCCCTACTACTACTACCTAGGTAGCCTATAATTTTATTAGTATACTTAAAAATAGTATCCTAGTATATTAGGTTTTAAAGCTATATATAGCCTTTTAGGTACTCTTAAGTACTATAAAGGTACTAGAAGATAAGAAAAAAGAAGAGGAAGAAGTTAAAGAGAGTAAGAGTAAGACTAGCCTAGTACTAAGTAAGCTCTATAAGATTAGTAAGGAGCTTAAAGTACTTATCTACTAGGCTATTAACTTTATTTTTAAGTAAGAGATCTACTATCTCTACGCTTTAGTACTTATACTATACTTATATTATAGTAAAGGTATTTTAAATACTTTTTATAAATAATAGTAATACTAGTACCTTCTTTCCTACTCTTCTAAGTTATCTATATATTATTCTACCTTTTATAGTTCTTTTTATATGTCCTTTAGATTTAAATAAGCTTTAAATTTATTAAACTACTACTTAGGTAAGTACTTTATTAGCCTATTAGCTAGTATTTTATTTATAGGTATATAGGATACTTAGAAACTTTCTTTTAAGTACTCCTACTTAAGCTATATATTTTAAATATCTATATAGTATAAGTAAGTTATTATCTTCTTATTTTTACCTACTATAAGATAGATTATTTATTTATTATTATAGAAGATTATCTAAATAGTACCTATATATAATATAAGTTCTTTAAAGAGTCTTTTAAGAGCTATTACCTCTTTACTTATATATTCTAGTATAAGGAGTTTAGCTTTAGTTATTAAGGTTATAACTATAGCTTAATACGCTACTTTCTATACTATTACTCTACTAAAGAGTATTATAATATAGCCTTATAATAAGTATTAGCTCTCTATATTATTAGTAAATAACGCGTTTCTATATATTAGTAGCTCTAGCCCTAGGTATTACCTATATTAGATTACTTTATAACGTATTTAGTATAAATAAATAATTACTTAATTTATAGCTACTAGGTACTACTTACTTAGGTTAGTTAGGTATTATAAGAGTTTTATAGTAGTATATACTACGTTTAGGTATAGTATTATTACTATATATAGTACTAATCTAACGTACTCTTAATAGCTTTTAACTTTTTATTTAGTAGCTTCTCTAGTATTCTTTATAAGGTCTGCGCTTAAGAGGAGAGTAGCTAGCTATTTAGCTAAGCTAGCTAAATTAAACTTTTTAGCTATCCTATTAATATACTTATTATAGACGAGCTAGATAGTCCTATTTTCCTTATTCCTTATTACTCTAATACCTAAAAACTACTTAATAGGCCCTTTCTCTTCTATATTATAAGCTTTTTTAAGTATTTTAATAATTAAGTAAGCTTCTTTTATACTATTATATTAATATATTAGTAGTATATTATTAATATAAAAGAGAAGTAAGATCTACTATTCTTTATTATAAAATAAGTATAGCTCTTCTTTTAATATAATAAGTCTAGTACGTTTAAGCGTCCTTAATAGATCTTTATACTAGAGTATTAGTAAGTCCCTTAGGCTATATAAGGCTTAGTTAAGCCTTACGTACTTTCTATTAATCCTAAATCCCTCTAGTAGCTTATAGTATACTACTAGCTTATACTTTCTATAAGCGTAGAGGAAGGCTCTAATTACGTTATATTATATTACCTCTAGGTTAAACTCTACTATAATTACTATTACTATATAGAAAGATTAGGCTACTAGAGTTACTATATACGTTAATTATATTAAGTTAATTATTTAGAAATCTCTTCTTACTATAATATAAGCCTTATATTTAATAAAGTAGCTATCTTAATTAAGCTTATAAGTAAAGACCTACTTAAGTAGGAGTAGGTTACTTTTAACGTCTAATCTATTAATTTCCTACTAAGTCCCTACTTTAAGTAGCGTTTTAACCTCTTTCTAAGCTACCTATCTAAATAGTTAGCTATATAGGTAGCTATAGAGATCTTTCTATTTCTTTAGCTCTTTTAGTAACTTATCTCTATAAGCCTATATAGTTAGTAGTTCTACTAGTCCTTTATCCTATATTAGAACTACTACTATTATAGTATATACTATAACTAGCTTATTTTAGTTATCTTACGTAGCTAGTATACTTAGTAGGAAGTCTTTTAAAGCTTTACTTATCTTATCTACTTATAGATAAAGTAGTAAGTATACTACTAGTCTTAATTCTCCTATTCTCCTAGATTAGTCTTAGTATTAATTACTATTGTAATTATAATTATAGAGTCTAGAGCTTACCTACGTAGGAGCCCTATAGTTAATATACTTATATTATCTCCTAAGAGCTTATATCTCTACTTTATCTAGTACTATAGATATAGTAGTATTAGTTTAAGTAGTAGGCTAATAAGCTATTAGCTTATTTAATCTACTAGATCTTATAGACTCTAGTATACCTACTCCTTTAGTTAAGTATACTTTCTAAGGGCTACTAGCCTATCTATCTACTCTAAGCTCTAGTTTAGGTATTAGCTCTAGAGATATAAGGCCTATTTACTTATCTTATACTAGATAGATTCTATATAACTTACTAGCCTTACTTATTACCTATCTAGGATCTAATCTTCTTTTAGCCTAAGCGTCTAGTTAGCTAACTATTAGCTCTACTTCTTAAGTCTCTTTACCCCCTAGATCTTATAAGTATAATAGTTAAGCTTTAGGACTTTCTTATTACTATACTACTACTTAGAGCTAATTATATATATCTTTATAGATTTTTCTAGTATCTTATACTTTATTATTATTAAGTACGTTAATAATTACTTTAATCTCCTTTTAGTTAAGTTATAGTTTCTCTCCTTTTTTATAGAAGAGCTCTTTATTAAAGGTTACGTTATATATTATTATAACTTATTCTAATTCTAGGATCTATATTCTATATATATTAGATACTTTATATCTTACTAGATATCTAATATAGCTCTTAGAAATTACCTTAAAGTCTCTCTTATTTTGCCTAGCTACTTATTCTTTATTTAGTAGATATATATAGTAGCTATAGGTATATACTCTACTCTAATCTAGTTAAAGGTTAGCTATTATTACCTTTACTTACTTTAGCTCGTAGTATTTAAAGTACTAACGCGTCTACTTATCTAAAACTATATTTAGGGCTTTTATTTAATAAGTATAGCTTAGGCTTATATTATATAGCTACGTTACTACTTTAATTATCTCTAGCTAGAGCCTTGTAAGTAGATTTATACTAAGCCTTATTTTAATTAATTTTATAATAATCTCTTAGCCTACTCTTTCTAGTCCTCTATTTAGCTTATATATATATATTAGCAAGGCTTCTATTTTAATACTACGCTCCTTAGCCTATATTTTATAGCGTAATTTACTACGCTAAAGGAGCGTTACTACGTTATTATCTTATATAATTTTATAGATTTAGAGCTAGTAGTATATTACTAGAAAGCTTTTAAAGTTTTTAAATACTCTTATTATTTCTTTAAGCGTCTTTACTTATAATAGGTAGGTATAGAGCTTACTACTATAATTATACTTAAGTAGTAGTATCTAGAGTTCTCTAAAGCTACTAATTAGTATATTAAATAGGTCCTATATAATACGCTAGTATAGGCGTAGTACTCTTTCTCTCTTTTATCTTAAAATAACTTACTTAGTATAAGTTACTACGTAGTACTTATAGTTTACGCGTTGTATTCCTTTAATTTAGACGTTTCTAGTATATTTTACTAGTACTTGTAGAGCCTATAGGCTAAGGTACCCTACTCTAGTATACTATAGTTCTTTAGTATTAGTTTATAAGTAGGTTATCTAGGATTAGAGCTTTAGACGTTTACTTACTACGCTTAATATTAGGTTATTAGTAAAGTAGATTATATAAGGCTTATATTATATAAACGTAAGGTTATACTTATATACTAATTAGGCTAGTATAATACTTTCTTTTATTAATCCTATCTATAGTATAGCGTTAAGACCTAAATACTAGACTCTAGCCTACTTTAATTAAGCTTCTAATACTATATTAATATAAAATCCTAATATAATAGTAACTTCTCTAAGCCTAAGATCTTTTATTTACCTTCCTTTTACTCTATTAAGTACTCCTTTAATTACTCTAGTACCTCTACTAATAATTAAAAATAACTAGGTTCTTACTTCTATATAATCCTCTTCTATATTTTATATAAATATACCTAGTTTAAGTATATCTATTATATTTATAAGGTATAACGCTACTCTATTATTAAAGATAGTATAGTTTAATAGTAGGTAAGTATTAAAATCTATTATTAAATAGGCGCTAAGGTACTTTATTTTACTAAGTAGCGCTAGGTTAATTAGAGTAGCTTATATAGTCCTAGGATATTCTAGGAGTTTTAAGCTTTTAGCTAGCTCTTACGTTAAGCCTATCTATTTCTTCTTAACTAGTAATACCCTAAGGGAGTTAAATTCTAGCTCTTTAAGTCTTATATAGATCTACTCCTTATCTCTTTCTATAAGCTTAAAAGACTTACCTATAAAGGTAGTTTTAATACTTTTATATTTAGTAGGTAGCTATTTATAGCTCTTATTATATAGGTACTTCTTTTAATTTAAGCTTCTAGGCTTTAGTTACTAAGTTCTAAAAGTAGTAAAGATACTAGATCTTTAACTAGTTACTTTTAAGTTATATTTATAGACTAGGGCTAAAAAGATCCTAGCTACTTTTAGTAGAGTAAGTATTATTATACTAAGTATAGCGTTTTATATTACTACTTAGTATATAGTATATACTTAATCTAGCGTAAGTCTTATAAAGATTATTTCTAGAAAGTCTTATACTATAAGCTACCCTTTAAGTTTAGGTATCTTATAGGCCTTTACTTCTAAGTATATACTATTCTAATCTTTAAGCTAAAGCTCTACGTTTTAACGTCTATACTTTACTTTATCTAAGTAGGCTCTATATTAGGTACGTACGTAGTTAACTAAACTAGCTTTAGTTAGGGCGTACTCCTCCTTAAGTACTTTAACTAGCTCTTATAGTATATTATTCTATTACTTAGTTATTATTATAAGTACTAGTCTTAGTAACTTTAGGTCTACTATAGTAATTACCTAGTTCTATAGTTTCTAGAGTTTTATAGACTTAATTACCTACTTACTTATATTAGCCCTATACTTAGTAATTTCTATTTAATAGAGGGTATTTATTTTAGTATATTTAATACTTATTAGTTAAGTTAGGCGTACTAGAGCTACTTGTTTAACTATAGGAGTATCTAGGTTAATTTCTTCCTAGAGTTCTTTAATTTATATATATATATAGAGCTAGGTAAACTAGCTTAGCTAATTAGAGTAGCCTATAAGTATATAGGTCCCTTTAGAGAGTATAGGATCTATTACTACGCTACTTTTAGTATAGGAAGAGTAGTAGTTTAGAGTAAACTAAGCTTAAAGACTCTCTAGCTTTTAATTATATAATATAGAATAATAAAGTAGTTTTTAAAGTACTAGGCTTATAACTATAATAGAGAATAAGGCTTAAGCTTAGGAATAATTAGGAGATAGATTATTAATTATTAGCTATAGCTAAGCTACTCCTTTTATAGTAGTATAGTACTTAGTAAAGCTAAGGATCTATAGGTTCTAGATATAGAGAACTAAGGTTACTAGGTTCTATAGAGAACGCTAATTAGCTAAGGTATCTATAGTAAGCTCCTATACGCGATAACTAGTTACTAGAAGACCTAGCTCCTACCTATTATTACAATATTATTACTATTATTAGTAGGGTATAATCTTTTACTTATTATTAAGTAAATAGAAGAAATATACGTAAGTAAAATAATAATAAAATATACCTAATATATATAAATATTATAAAAGGAATATAAATACTCTTTTTTTTTTTTTTTATAAAGGTTTTAGGGTTTTTATTAAGGTTATAACTTAAAGAGCTAGTAAGAACTCTAGCTAGAGGGAGAGGCTTTATAATAAGGGTCTTAGTAAAAATACCTAGAATTATAGAGATCTTAAGATCTTTAGTACTTTAGGACCTCTAGGGCCTTAACTATACTAATATCTATAGTACTAGACTAGGGTAGAGCTAATACGCTATACTAGTATATAAAAGGCCTCCTACTTATAAGAAGAGTCTAGTAAGTATTATTTACCTTTTTAATTAAGACCTTTACTTAAATATATATTATCCCTTTAAGTACTATTACCTTCTAGCTACTCTTTTATAGAATAGTTAGCTAAGAAACGCTAAATATACTAAATATTAATAGTTAGACTAGACCTACTATCTTGTAAAAGACTATAAATACTATAAGATAGGTAAATAGTTAACTAAGGATTAGTAACTAATACCCTAGTAAAATAGACTAAGATATATTTATATAGAGCTACTACTAATATAGCTTATAGAATACTACCTAAGAAGATTAGTTATTTATTATACTAATAATAAATACCTAGAATATATAAAACTTAAGAAATATATAAAAAAGGTAAAGATAAAAGAATAAGAGTAAGAAAATAAATAACTATAAGCTACTAGATAAATAAACTATAACTCTAGGATCTTTATATATAGATTCTTAGGAAATTAACTAGTTATAGCTATAATAGATAGTAGAGTAATAAGAAACTTTACTTTATAGTAATATATAAATATCTAGTATATACTAACTAAATAGAAATAGTATAGTTATAATATTATAATAATTAAAGGAAAAGCCTTTAAAAATCTAGTTATAGAAAAAATAAAAATAGCCTACTTTAGTTTAAAAGGCTAGACTAGACCTATTATATATAATATTATAGAAATAGATAGAAGATAGAATATTATCCTAGGAACTCTATAGCTTAAGTAAGCTAACCTATAAATTAACTAGAAAATAGGAATAGTTATATTCTATAAGCCTAGTAAAATAGATAAGTATATAGTATACCTATATATAGTAAAAGAGATACTATATAAAAAGGTAATTATACCTCTAGAATACTATAACTTATAAGAGGTTTTTACTATACTAGAAGAAATACTACTAGAATATTAACTATAGAACGTAATAATCTCTTTAAAACTAGGAATAATACTAAAATATAGACCTATCTATAAGCTAATACTAAAAGAAGATAGAATACTATAAGAGTATATCTAGGATAGTTTTAAAAAAAGATAGATATAACTATTAAACTTACTAGTAGCGTACCTACTTATATTTATACTAAAGAAGGATATAGTAAAATATTAACTATATATTAACTACTAATAACTTAATAATATTATAATTAAGAACTAATACCTACTACCTCTAATCTTAGAACTATAAAATTAACTAGCTAATACTTAATAGTTTATAAAGTTAGATATTAAGAATACCTACTATTAGATTAGGATAGCTAAGAGTAAAGAATAGAAAACTACTTTTTAATTAAAGCTTAGACTATATAAATATCTAGTAATACCTTTTAGACTAATAAATATACTAGGAACTTTCTAGGCCTAAATTAATAACGTATTATAACTATACTTAGATAGGTTTACTATAGTATACCTTAATAATATCTTTATATACTCTAAAATATTAAAGGAATATAAGTAGTATATATAAGCTATCCTAAGGAAATTAGTATAGGTAAAGCTATAACTTTATAAAAAGAAGTATAAATTCTATATATAGAAAACTACGTATCTTAGATATATAATTATACTAGGATACCTAGGAGTAGAACTAGTAAAGATATAAGAGATACTTACCTAAAAGGACCCTAAAATACTAGTATAGTTATAATCCTTTATAGGATTTTATAATTTCTACTAAAAGTTTATTTTAAACTAAACTAATATTACTAACCTCCTTTATAGACTTATAAAGAAGGACATCCTATTTATATAGATAAAATAAAAAAAAAAAGCTTTCTAAAGAATAAAAGTAGAATTTATAAAGAAACTAGTTCTATAGATTTATATACTAAAGAAATAACTAAGAATAGAAATAGATACCTTAAATAGCGTAATATTAGAAGTACTACTCTAAGAAGATAATAATAGTTACTTCTACCTAGTATACTACTATATATAAACTATAACGCCTATAGAAAGGAACTATAATATCTATAATAAAAAACTACTTATAATTATAATATATTTTAAAGAATAGAGAGTATACTTCTAAGGAGCTAAATACTTTATAGTAGTCTATAGTAACTATAAGAACCTTACTAGATTTATACTTAATAAGAAACTAACCTTATAGTAATATTAGTAGTTATAGATCTTTATAGAATATAACTTTAAGATTTAATACTATAAAGGAAAAGAAAAACTAAGAGCTAATATACTTAGTTAAAGATATAAACTAAATATAGGCTATACTTTAATAGAGAGAGCTATACTATATAAGATAAATAATAGTTTACTATAGTTTAACTACTCTAAGATTATAGTAATATAGGAATTAGTAAGAACCTAGTATAAATAAACTAAATAGATCTAAATAGAAATAAATAAAGTAAAGGATAAATTAGGAATACTCCTAGAAAAATAAACTAGTAATAGGTTAATACAAGTATATAACTAAATATATATCCTAAAAAGTATATAAAAAGAATTTATCTAATAATTCTATAAGTTACTAGTATATAGCTATTAGAGAATTAAAAAGATACTAAAATAACTAGTTTAGGAATACTATATCCTAAAAGTAAAGGTATTAGTAATAATAGTACTAGTAGAGTACCTAGAGTATTATAGAAATAAGGTAGATAGATATATACTATATAGACTACTATAGATAATAGAACTAGTAGAAAGACTATAGAGAATAATCTTATTAGACTTTATAGTAAAGCTTTCTAAGTTAAAGAACCTAGTTACTAGAACCTAGTATAATTCTATACTTATAATAGTAGATAAGCTAATAAGATATAGATATTTTATCCTATACCTAAAAAAAATAAAAGTACTTTAGTTTACCTATATAATACTATAAATAATCTTAGTAGAATATAGAGTACTAGATAAAATTATATTAGATAGAGACCTAAAATTTATATTAAAGTATTAGTAGGTTTTTATAGTAAAACTAGAAATTAAGCTAGAGATATTAATAAGCTTTTACTCCTAAATAGATAGAGCTATAGAATAACTTAATTAAATAGTAGAATAGTATCTAAGGTACTACCTTAACTATAAATAGGATAATTAAGTAATACTACTACTACTAGCTTAATTTATATATAATATAGTATACTATAGTATAATAGAAATAATACTATACTATATAAACTATAGATATAATCTTATAATAGAGAATAACTTAATTAATATAGAGATCTATAGCCTAAGTATATAATAAAGTATAGTAAGAATCTAGGAGATCTATAAATAACTTAAGATAGATACCTAATTAGTAAATACTACTATAGAATAAAACTATAATAAGAAAAGAATCTAGAAACTATAGTTTAAGAAAGAAGATAAGGTCTAGCTATAATAAAAAAATATTAAGAGTACTAAACTAAGTAATAAACTAAACTACGTTAAAATTAGTTCCTATAAAATAGATAAATAAGTTAGAGAAAATAACTACTACCTTAAACTCTCCTTAATAATAAAGGTTTACCTAACCTTTTATATTTTATACCTAGAAAAAGTACTATAAGATATATAACTAGTAGCTTATAATATAGCTACCTATAGATAAGATAATAAAGAGTAGAAAGTAGAAGAGATCTTAGTATAATACTAGCGTAATAGAAAAAACTACTACCTAGTTAGCTAGTAAGAAATAGACGATAAGAGTAAGCTATAGGAGAATACCTAGTAACTAGAAGATAACCTTAATTACTCTAAGTTACTAGAAGAGTTCTAAAGTTAAAACCCTCTAGCCTACTTTATAGTAACCTAAGAAACCTATTAAAATCTCTTAAGAGACGAGTACTACTAGAGATAGATAGAGAGGTACTTAGAGAGATAGTATTACCTAGAAGAAAGTAACCTTCTTTTACCTTAATAGTATTAAGCTTAGCCTTAACTATATAAGACTAAGTAGAAGACTATTTATTATTATACTTTATTAACTTATAAAAATAAGATAAGTAAGTATAATTCTCTACTAGCTTACTTAATAGTTTAGTAATCTAAGTATAAATATACTTATAATTAGCCTTAGCTTTATAGATCTAAGTAGATAATTTATCTTAAGCTTAGTTAATAGCTCTCCTTAAGAGATCTAAGTTAAAATACTTCTATTATAATAGAATATATATACTCTACTATAGAAACCCTAAAATAAAAATAGTAATACTAAACGTTAGTATTAATTATAAAGGAGTAACTAGAAGGTAATAGTACTTACTATAGGCTATAGGAGATAGTAAAGGGATAATACGTATTTAAGTAAAGGTTTTAATTAAAAAGGTAAATAATACTTACTAGACTCTTCCTATAAGTAGGAGGCCTTTTATACGCTAGTATAGTATATTAGCTCTACCCTAGTCTAGTACTATAGATATTAGTATAGTTAAGGCCCTAGAGGTCCTAGAGTACTAAAGATCTTAAGATCCTTATAATTCTAGGTATCTCTACTAAGACCCTTATTATAGAGCCTCTCCCTCTAGCTAGAGTCCTTACTAGCTCTTTAAGTTATAACCTTAATAAAAACCCTAAAACCTTTATAAGAAAAGAGAAAAAAGAGTATTTACGTTCCTTTTATAACGTTTACGCATATTAGGCGCGTTTTATTATTATTTTACTTACGCGTATTTTCTCTATTTACTTAATAATAAGTAAAAGATTATACCTTACTAATAATAGTAATAATATTGTAACAATAGGTAGGAGCTAGATCTCCTAGTAACTAGTATAGTTTATATAGTAATAATAAAAATTTTATAATTATTTTACTCTATCTCTTTAATATTATTATATAGCTAAAACGTATATACAACTTATAATTAGTACTTATAATAGAATTATAATAAATTATTATTATAGTCTACTATCTACGCCTTAAGTTTATTAAAAAGAGTAATATATATAGTACTATACCTTTTAAGTAGAGTAATCTTACTAGGTGCGCTAATAGTATTACTCTATACAAGATATATATACGCTACGTTTAAGATATTACTAGCTAAAAGGTTATCTATAATAAGCTAGATAATTGTTATTATAAGTACTATACTAATAATAATTATAGTAGCTACTCTATAGTAAGTTCTTTTTAGTATACTCTAAGAGCTACTCTATAACTAATATAAATAGGTTCCTATTAAGTTTAATAGGTATATAAACTATATATACTAGCTCTATACTCTTTATAATACTACTATTACTAATACTACTAATACTAAGATAGATAATATAGTCTACTCTACTAGTATTAAGCTTACTTATACCTAGCGTACTTTTAATTTAGAGCTATTATCTTACTACTACCTTACTACTTATAGTAGTACTCCTATAGGAGTAGCTACCTAAACTCTTACTACTACGCCTTAATTTTTAGGGCTAATTTTAGCTAAGTATAAGAGCTTAGTAACTAAGTAGAAGAATATAGTAGCTAGGTAGAAGGACTTAGTAGCTACTATCTATAAGCTTACTTTAGTTATAGGTTACTTAGTAAGTTTATACGTATTACTTATATATAATATATACTAATATCTTCTTAAGTTACTCCTCCTATTACTACTAATAATAATAAGGATAATAATAATAAGAATAAAGATAAAGGTAAGGACGAGAATAGTACTAGCTCTATAGGTAGAGAAGATAGCATAGGTAGAGCGCCTAAGGATAATAAGGAGGGTAATAGGCCTAGTAGTAAGGATAAAGAGATAGAAGATAAGTAAAGGGTTTTTTATTTTATAGTATAGTTATTTTTTATATATATAAATACCTAGCTATAGAGCTATTAAGCTTAAATAAATAAATTACTCTTTAATTATATTTTAGGTACGTAAATTAAGTTTTTTATTTCTACTTTAAACGTAGAGTACTTTAAGCTAATTTAAACTTATTAATT
The DNA here is from genome assembly GCA_028456235.1 of Ophiosphaerella narmari. Taxonomy (NCBI): domain Eukaryota; kingdom Fungi; phylum Ascomycota; class Dothideomycetes; order Pleosporales; family Phaeosphaeriaceae; genus Ophiosphaerella; species Ophiosphaerella narmari. Next base: position 5,531 of record JALNQA010000194.1, on the reverse strand, counting down.
AATTTATCTATATCTTTAAAATCTATAGTAGAGGTCTATATATCTTAGGATTTATTATATCCTTTCTATCTTAGAAGGTACTCTATTTACTTTTTTCTCTAATATTTTTTAAAGATTTTCTTAACTTCCTATACCTTTTCTCCTTCCTCTATTACTTTAGGTAGATAGGTATTATCTTCTATACCTATCTAGGATTTCTATCTCTTAAGGAGGAAAATATAGAATATATTATAAATATAATAATAAGGTAGTAGAATTAGATAGTATACTTATGTTCTAACTATATCTTATACTTAGAAAAGACTAATAAATTTATTAGATAGCTTCTTATATAGCTAGTAAGTAAGTTTTAAGTTCTTTATACTTAGTAGGACTAAATCTTCTTTCTTAAACGTTTCTAGTTTATATTTATTATTATAGTATTATACTTAATATACTTATACTTTTTATAAGGATTCTATAAGTATTATTCTTATACTATATATATACTTTACTCTCTAGATTATATCTAGTACCTCTCCCTCTAGCCTACTATCCTTAGGAAGGTATATAAAAATTAGGTATTTACTTAATATAGTATAAAAAGGGGTAGTCTTTATTACTTTATAAACTAAGTTATTATATGCAAATTATATAGTCTTTAATAATATTACCTAGTTATTTTAATTTACTAATATAAAGATTCTTAGATATTACTCTAGTATCTAATTCTAGTATTTAGTTTACCTATTAGTTTATAGGTAAAAAGCTATACTTAACCTATACTTTACCTATAATTAGTAGTATATCTCTATCTAAAATTCTAAAGTAAAGATTAAGCCTCTATCTAATATAATACCTTTTTATATTCTATAATTTAAGATAATATTATTAAAGTATACTTCTATAAACTATTATACGTCCTACTTCTTACGTACTAGGATATAGATAGCTATCTTTAATAAGTAGTTTACTATTACTAGTATTATATTATAGATACCTCTTAAGTAATCCTTTAAAGGTAGAAGGCCTATAATAAAGTCTAGAGAGACTTCTTTAAAGATATTACTTAGGATTAGTAAAAGGGTTAACTTCCTATATTATTTATACCTTAGTACTTTACTTCTTTAGTATATTATATAGGTTCTTACGTATTCCTAAACGTCTTAATCTATTAATAGCTAATAATAGTACCTAGTAATTAACTTAAGCGTTCTATATATACTAAAATAGCCTACTATATATAAGTTATAATTCTAAAGTAGAATCTCTTACCTAATAGTAAGTTCTTCTAGAATATATAATCTACCTTTATATCTTAAGACTTCCTTATTATCTAAGTACTAAACTTACGCTTTACTATAGCGTTAAGTACTTTCTACTTTTATTAAACTCTTTACTTATACTTATATAAAGGCGTTCCTCTACTATAGTCTATATAAGGTCTTTAAAAAAGCTTTAGACTCTACTAATATAAGTTTACTACTAACTAACTCTCTAGCTATTAAGTATAGTACGTATAGTATATATTCTATAGTACTAGTAGTAGGAATCCTTTTAGTACTATAGTCTCTAGTATTATATGTCTTATATATACTTTCTAAGCTTAGCTTAGTTATAGATCTTCTTACTCTACTTATTATCTTAACCCTAGCTATTATACTTACTAGTTATAATTTTTCCTAGAGGGTAGGTAATAGGCGTACTAATAATAGATTCTCTTATTTATAGTTATATCTCCTTAAGAGACTATCTATAGGATTTATCCTACTAGCCTAGTACTTTACCTTAAAATTAAAAGATCTTAAGTATATTACCTAGCGTACTTAACGTAAGTTTAATTTCTATACTACGTATATTAAGTATAAGTTATTATAATCTATTAGTACCTAAATAGTATACTACGTACCTTTAAGGTAGTATCTCTATTACTTAAAGCTATAAATAATAGCTAGAAGTTTAGTATTATATATTTTATAGTTAAGTTCTACTTCTTATAGTTTTCTTAATATAAAGGTAACTAGATACTACTTCCTATTAGAATAAAGCTAAGATAAGATTCTAGATATTATAAAAGTAGACGTATCTATCTCTATATAAATAGGTAGTACTAGGTTATAGTAGTATAAGATAGGCGTACTTATAAAGTACTTTTTAAGTATTTTAAAAGCTTCCTTTACTAAATTAGGCTAGTAAAACTCTTACTTCCCCTTTAATAAGTTTATAAGGAGAGCTATTTTCTAGGTATATTCTTTAATAAACCTTTAATAGAAGTTTATAAAGCCTAAGAATAATTATAATTCTTTAATACTAGTAGGCTCTAGCTATTATATAATAGTCTCTATACGCTTAGGTTTAATATATATACTATCTCTAGTAATAATAAAGCCTAAGAAGTAGACTTTATTAAATATAAAAGTATACTTCTTTAAGTTTATAAAGAGTTCTACCTTTCTTAATACTATAAGTATAGCGTAGACTATACGCTAGTAAACCTTAATATCCTTACTATATATATATATAAGTATATTGTTAAGGTATACTATATAGATATAATCTAAGAGTCTACTAAGTACTTTATTAATATATACCTAAAAGCTTATAAGAGTATTTATTAATCTAAAAGGTATTACTAGGTACTTAAAATATCTATATTAAGTATAAAAAGCTATCTTCTACTTATATCCTATCTAGATTCTAATCCTATAATAGGTATCTTTAAAATCTAAGGACGTATAGTAGTATATACCTAATAAGTAGTCTAACGTCTCCTTAATTAGTAGGAGTAAGTACTAATCTTTTATTATAATTATATTTAATCTATAATAGTCTATATAAAGGTATAACTTCCTATCTTTTTTTAAGATAAAAAGGATAGGTACTCTAGCTAAACTATTACTATAACGTATCTAGCCTTTATAAAGAGTATCTTCTAAGTAGGTATAGAGTACTTTAAGCTCTTATATAGAGAGGTTATAAAGTAGCTTATAGAGAGGCTCCTTACCTTCTATTAATAGGATTACGTAATCTAAGTTTTTTAGGTAGAATAAAGCCTATATAGTATTGTTATTAAATACGTTATTATATTTAGATAAGGCGTTAGAGATATAGAGTTCCTACGCTAGTACTATAGTATAAATATATACTATATAGTCTAAGTTAATTATATTAGTTACTAGTACTCCTAATAAGTATAGATCTACTTTAGTTTCTTCTAAGTCCCTTATAAAATCTTTAACTATATATAGTTATATTTAGGTATATCCCTAGCGCTAAGTTTATAATCTATAATTAAGTTATATCCCTTTTTCTTTAAGGAATAGGTTTTTAAGTAAGAGGGCTACCCCTTCTTTATCTACTCTATAGGCTATAACCTTAAACCTATAGGTTACGTTATTATTATCTATAAGACGTACCTAAAGCTTATAAGTAGCGTAGGTACTTTACCTCTATACTCTTATTTAGCCTAGCCTAGAGAGCTTAGTATTCTAAATTAGCTCTAGTCTTATCTCTACTACTATCTACTAGCTAATAAGACTAACGTCTACCTAGAGGTTAAAGATAACCTAGAGCTTAATTTCTAGTTTAGAACCTAAAGTAGTACTATATATATATTATATCCCTAGTAAGATATTAATTATATAGCGCCTTACTATCTTAGAGCTAATAATAAGGCTAGGCCTTTTCCTACTTAGTTTACGTAGACTAGAATATAGTTAGGGTTACTACTAGTATACTTATTAGCGTAGTACTCCTTTTTATAGTATTTATAGTATTTAATAGTAGACTTATCTACTATCTTATTTTAGGAGTTTTTTAACTCCTTCTTAAATTAAGTCTTCTTTAGGTTTAAGTTTACCTTACTTATGCTACTTATATACTACTTATAGGTATTAGCTCTACCTTTTAGATTTTACTTAAGAGTTAAGCCTAGGGTAATAAGGTTCTCTCTTATTACTAGGACCTAATAGTAATTAGTAATAGCTCTTTATAACTTAGGTTATAGTTTTAAGAATAAGTACTAGACTCTCTATTCTTCTATATATTTAGGAAGCTAGTCTTCTAGAACGTCTAGATATCTAGTAAAAGACCTTATACTTTATTCCTTACGTTAGAAGGCTATAGAGTATATAGTTACTACCTCTAGGCTATAATTAATAGGGTCTACAAGAAGGTCTAGGAAGTAGTTCTTAAAGTACTTCTATATAAAAGTCTTATCTACGTCTTAGTTATACTTATAGTATATATACTATAGCTTACGTAGGTCTCTTATAAGGTATTATATAGCCTAAAGGACTTTATCCTTTTCTTCCTTAAAGTCTTAGGGTACTAGGTAGAATACTATCTTATATAAGTAGTAGAATTTCTAGTATTCTTTTAAAAACTTACTCTTATATTCTATAGGGCCTTTAGGGTAGAGTATATACTTTACGTGTATATCTTTAACTAAGGAGCTTGTATCTTACTTATATAAAGCTATAATAGTAATATTAAGGTTACTTTTAGGAGGTAGAGTAGTAGCCTATTCTTCTTCTAGACGTACAATTTCTTCTTCTAATACTTAAAGTATATATAGCTAGGCTAGCTTATTATATCTAATAGTTACTTCTTATATATAATCTTTAATTGTTATAGCTATACTTAGGGCGCGTCCTAGTTATATACTACTTAAGCTCTATATAGGGTCTTACTTAGTAGTTTCCTAGGTATTTTTATCTATAGTTGCAGCGTACTATAATATATATATATTTATTATCCCTAGACTATTAATAGGAAGTATTATTATATAAAGGAGTAGCTAGAAGGTAATAGTACTTACTATAGGCTATAAGAGATAGTAAAGGGATAATACGTATTTAAGTAAAGGTCTTAATTAAAAAGGTAAATAATACTTACTAGACTCTTCCTATAAGTAGGAGGCCTTTTATACGCTAGTATAGCGTATTAGCTCTACTCTAGTCTAGTACTATAGATATTAGTATAGTTAAGGCCCTAGAGGTCCTAGAGTACTAAAGATCTCGAGATTCCTATAATTCTAGGTATCTCTACTAAGACCTTTATTATATTAATATATACTTTATATACCTTACTATCCTTCTTAGATACTATATAACGTAGTCCTATACTAGTATAATAAGGATAAAGTATTACTTTAATACTATTATAATAAATATAAGTAATAAGGGTATACTTCTAGAGTATAGATTTAGAAGGTATTAGAGAATAGACTCTAAGAGAAACTATCTAGATCTAAGATACTAATAACCTAAATCTAGAATAGAATAACATACTTCTAGTAAGAAGAAAAGATAGTATTATAAGTAATAACCCTATATAGGACCTAGAGCTAATAGAACTATTAGAGGATTAGTATAACTATAAAGACTACTTAGACTATAGATAAGATAATATAGTAGATTATAATATAAATATATAAGTATAAGGTTAACTTAGTACTTTATAATACTTAGTAAGGATAAAGTATAAAGTTAACTTAGTACTTTATAATACTTAGTAAAGATAAAGTATAAAGTTAACTTAGTACTTTATAA
>JALNQA010000193.1:0-19102 GCA_028456235.1 Ophiosphaerella narmari | reverse complement strand
CTCAGCTGAGTCTGGATGCATCGAGATTCCACTGGTTTGCTGGCCCAGCTGCCGGCGCGATGCTGGCGTTGATTCTCACAAAGGATGAGGTTGCTCGCCGAGCTCTTGGCGCACGCGCGATATCGATCGCCATCGCGATCGCGATCACCATCTCGATCGCCACCAACGTCACTTCATCAACGTCAACTCATCAACGCGAGCCTACGAGTCAGCCCATGGGTCAGCTCGTAATTGAGCTCGTGCGTGGGATGATTGCAGTCAGTTGGTTGAGCTGCTGGCTGATGCCGTGAGTTTGGTCATACAATCTGACAAGTGTGGACAACGAGTATACGAGGGTTGGTGTTGGGTGGATTCGGAGCGACTGCGTTATGAGACAGAGACTCAACGTGCGAGTCGTGTGAACGACTTTGCGCTTGAATCCTGACGGAGTAACCAGTGGATACATAGAGCCAATGTCAAACCTTAAGGTACCGTCTACCTGCATCATGGGTGCTTAGTGAGTTCCGGCTTGTCTGAGTATGACGTTTGGCCGTGAAGCCCATTGCCAAGACTGCTGCTTGAGGTGAGTACTTTTGTCTCATTCTTGGCTGACGGGACATTTGCAGGGAACGGTTTCAGTAGTAGCATATTTAGCAGCATTTACAGGCAAATACTGGTAAAACATAAATACTTTAACTCGTCCCTTAGCATGAGGGTAGCTAACCCGCACCGTTGTTAGCTCAAGCTGTGACACATGTACTTTCTTGTACCGTGGAAAATCACGTGCCTAGGCTAATGGCACCTAACTAGGTGCGTAAGGTGAGCTGCCAAAATTTCGCTTACGAGCGGGGTAGAATTGTGTTGCCACTGCACTCGAGGTGAAGCTGGTTTCGCTAGCGACTGTACTGTAGTTACTGTAGCTAATAGAATTAGACCGTTTCTGTTCTTTCTCGTCAACAGGATGTAGAATACTGAGCTAGACCGTAAATGGAGGATTGCCTTCGCTAAGCGCGACAAGGGCTGTGCGGGGTAAAGAGGCGCAAAACGGTGTTGCAGCTACGTGCAAGGGTAAAGCCGAATTCGCTAGCGACTGTAGTAAGAGAGGATTATTTCGCTATATATGTAGAAGCACGTTAGGTTAGAGTTATTATTTGTTCCGCTACGGGTGTTCCGTTTTGGTTGGATGCATATTAGCTACAAAGTGCACCTCTATTGTTGTCCGTGCTACAGCCCCTTAAATTATTTCTTAAAGTAGTCCCCTCGATTGTATTTAATAGCTAGTAGCTAGATCTAGGTTACGTCTAAGCTTTATAAAGCACAACTAGCCGTAATCTAGGGCTATCTAGAAATATAAGTATAGGATTGCCTACTAAGTTAAGGCATTAAAAGTTTTGCTAGGTATGCCTTTAAAATTAGATAAATACACTACTAAAATATTCAAGCATCAACGAGAGCTCGAGGTATATTTACCTAGTCTAAAGCATTATACACTCTAACGGTATCTAGAAACAGCTAGCCCCTAACCTATAGTATATAACATTACAAATAGGTCTTATAGAATTAGACCGTAAAGGCCTACAAAGCTAGCTTATAGAGGTCTACTATAGCTATTTTCGAGAACATAGAATGCTAATACTTTTCCTATCTATCAATCTAATAGATCGTTATCGTTCTAAACGGCCTACCCCTACTAAAAAACTCTAACTCCTAGGAATTGCGGCCTTGAAAATCGCACATAAATTCGAAAATAGACAGGAAATATCTCTTCTTATACTTAAAGATATATATAATAATTAGTATCTAGAATCTAACTTTAATCGAGCTAAATGTGTTGTGCTGCGAGTTTTAGATTATTAAGTAAGTTAGCTAAGACTACTCCTATTTTTAGAGAGGATTTATAAAGCGAGTCCTAAATCTATATTAGAAAGGGATATAGCTAAGTATATATTAAATTCTGTTGTATTTGATTATACATAGCTTTTAAAATTACTAAGCCTACTCGCAGCTACAGCTTTCTTTCTTGCCTAGACATTATTAGGATGTAATAACTAAGTAAGCATGTAAACTAGTTAAAAGATAGTAAGCTAACCTATAGTAGATACCTAAACTAGAAAGATACTTAGGGTACTAAGCTTTTATACTACGCCTATATATAGAAGAGATTATAGACTAGATACGAGATTTAAAAGAGCTTTATAAAGGGATGTCTCGCAATTACTAGAGTATCTATTGTCTAGTCTAAATAGCTATCTATTCTAAGAACGAATATGCTATGTTCTTTTCCTAAGTTTAATTAGGGTTTAGATAAATAAAATTAGTATAAATATACGATATGTATCTATAGAACTATAGAAAAACTTAGGCTCTAGTATTTCTTATTATTATTAATAAGTTAACCTTTTTCTACTTTAGTAAGAATAAGTCTAGCAAAGGTCGTAGAGGCTAGTACCTCTAAACTAAAGCTAAAGGTTAGATAGAGGAGCAAAGCGTAGGCTGCAGAAGGCAAATGTAAAGTATAAGCTATAGAGGGCGAAGCTAGTTAGCTAAAACTAAAGGCTAAGGTTGTACAGAGGAGTAAAGTATAGGTCGTAGAAGCTAGTACCTTAAAGGTAAAGCTAAAGATTATATAGAGGAGCAAGTAGTAGATAGTAAACAACTATACTAGACCTACAAAGCTAAAGGCAAAGATTATAGTAGAAGCTAATACTAGCCTCTTAGTTCTACTAGCACATATTATTACGAAAGGCTATGCTAATCCCTTAAAGCTAAATACTAAGGTTGCGTAGTTAATACTATAGGTTAAAAAAGTTAGAATTATGCTAAGGCTATAGAAAGCCCTAGAGGCGTAGATATACTAGCTAGGAGTTTGTATATAATAATTCTAGCGTAATTATTATATACTGCCTGTTTTACTATACTTTTTGCTGTATTTATTACTATAGTGCTTGTTGCTATACTTGCTGCTAGCATGCAACCTACCTTCGCGTAGATAGAGCTCTTTTAGGACTTTAGCACTACTATCGCGCTTAACACTCTTAAGCTTATCGTTACCTATTGTATATAATGTTTGCTAAGGTCTATTAGTACTACGTAGGCCCTAGCACTAACTAGGGTTTGCTATAGCGCTCGTAGTAAGGCGCATCTTACCCTACTTATTATCTAGTTAGAAGCTATTACCTACTTAAGTATAAACTTCCGGCTACCCTTTAAGTTAACTAAGATTTTAAGGTTACCTATCTTCTCTTCTATTAGATAGATACGGAATATTACATTATTATATATAAGAAGACTATTACTACTACGATCTATACGTGTAGAGACGTAGAGGAATTAGATTTTAGCTTTTCTATATGCTTAGATTAGAGTAAGCTAGGCTATAAAGTTAAGATAAACTATTTAGGATCTTAGAGAGTAAAGGAGAAATATAGGAAGGTTAGGTATAGGAACCTATAAGACTACTCTATACGTCTACACTAAAATAATTTGTATATAGCTGTCTATTGCTAACAAAACTACAGGGCGCTAAGGATTTAGACTACGAGCGCGTAGGTACTCTATCGTACAATAGCTAGTGCAAATAGCAAGGTATCTTAGTATTACTAATTTAAATTTAATTTTATAGTTACTTATTTATCTATAGTAGGAATAGGAAGAGAAGGCTAGATATAGTAGTTGTTTTATATAAAGCTTATAGCTTAGGATCTATATTCCTATATACTCTCTATCTCTTAGTTTAGTGCTTATAAGATATCGTCTGTACTTAAGTACTTATTTATCTAATACTTAAGGATAATAGTACCTCTAAAAAGTCTATCGATATCTAGGTATTCTTAATTCCTAAAATACTCTTCAACCTACTTATTGTAGCTCTAATAATCCTCTACTAACTAGAATAGTTTAATATCTCTATATAGCTAATGTCCTAAGACAATACTATAGAGAATAGAGCCGACGCTAAATATATTAGTTGCTATTGTTAATACCTATTCTACGCTTAGGTTAAAGAAGCTAGGATTAGGAAGCTATTTCCTATCTATACTAAGCTTCTTATAGGTTAAGCTACTAAAGTTATAAAGCTATAGATCTAAAGTTGTTAGTATAGTTACGTAAACTAGGAAATTATTAGGGCGTAGATTAGAATATATTACCCCGTAATAGTAAATATATGCAATAGATTTAATAACCTATTAGTACTACCTCTACCTAATAGAGAGTAGGATGTTATTATAGTTTGCTTTAAGGTAATATTAGAGGTTACTATAGCTAGCTTTAGAGAGAAGCAAGCTGCGTTAGCTCTTAGGCTTATCTTACTATCTATAGTATCTAAAGGGATAGTTAGTAGTAAAGTAGTATACTATAGAAATAAGAATATACTTTATAATACTAGGATAGGCTTCTAGTACTTCTAGTATTTTCTATTTAATAAAGAAGTTGTTTACAATTTTTTATATTAGCTATATATACGCTAAGGATTTTTTCTATACTTTAGCTAGATACTTTACTATTACGCTAGGCTATACTAGGAAGATAAAGGAGGTCGAGCCTTAATACTCTAGTACGGCTATTAGCTACTTTACCCTTAGAGAACGTAAGGATAAATTACTATTCTAGCGTTAGAGTCTTTATTTTCTAAGTATTAGCAAGGCTTATATAGCTATACTAGCTATAGTCTTATAACTCTACGTACCTATTTAAGCGTACAACTTAACAACGTAGTAGAGTAGTATAGATATATTAATATATTAAATTAACTAGTATATACTATATTATTTTACACGTATATAAGTTATACCTAGTCCCTCTATACCTCTTGTAGTAGGCGCGAGCCTAGTAACTTAGGCCTAATCTCTCTCTATCTTAATGCTATTTATTAACTTAACGCTATATAGCCTCTCTTTTAGTAAGTATATCCTCTCCTTATCTCTTTATTAAAGCTCCTTACTTCTAAATCTACTTTTTTTTTTATAATTTATACTTACTAGCTACCTTATTAGCTCTCTTAAGACTAGAAATCTAATTGCGTATTAACTATTACCTACTTATAATTACTAGGCTAGATAACCTTTAGCCTACCTCTCCTCTCTAACCCTATTACAATAAGCTAAGTTGTAATCTTACCTATTATTAATAGATAAGATAGTAAGCTAGATATCTACTTTATTTAAAGGTAATTAACGCGTAGCGCGTAGAGCTATTATACAATAAGATAGGATAGGTACGTAGAGTTAGTAGGGTGCGCGACTTACTTACTACCTACGTTAATAACTTATTAGCGTAGTTAAAAGGTAGAATAAGTTAGATACTAATATTATACTCTATAAAAGTAATAAATAATATAGTATTAAGGATATAAGAGAGGAGACCTATTCTACTATAAATTAAGGGGCCTATAATAAACGCGCAATAGTAATAATAGAGGTAGTATTTTTATAGGTAGCAATAGTTAGGAGGTTATAAAAGACCTTGTATAGATAATATAAGAGATAAATTATAAATAAATAGGTATAGTAAATTATTCTACGTCTACTAAGTCTAAGTACCTATAATTTTCTTACTTTAGTATAGTTCTTACTACGTAGTAATAGTAGTCTTTATATAGTAGCTGTTCCTTTTATAGGGTAGTTCTTTAGTTAAGTAGTACCTAACTTAAATATAGCCTACTAGGAATAGAAAAGTATATAAAAAGGTAAATATCCTATATATACCTAGTATCTAATCTTAACCCCTATATTTACTTTAACTAAGGTCTATCTCTACGTAGCAAGACGCACTATAGTAAGATAAATAAGGAGTACTTTTAACTTCTAGTAACTAGAAAGCTTATATATACAATAGATATTATTATAAGTCTATAAAAATAATCTACTACTACTACTTCTATATATCTATATTCTACTTTACCTAAAAATTATAGTTATATTACTACTTCTATACCTAATTTATATAGTACCTTATATTATAGCAAAATATACTTCCCTACCTATAGTATTAACCTTAAACCTTTTTTGCCCTAGATTTTTATAGAATAGCCTTACTCTACTCTTAAAACCTTACCCTAATAGTAGGAAGTTACTATTAGCCCTACGCGTACTATAGGGCGCAATTTTATAAAGCGCTACGCTACTAATTAGTACTTCTAGTAGAAGTAAACTACTAATCCCTACTAATACAAGATAACTCTATAGGTAATTTACTATTAATCTAGGCTCTAGGTATTATATACGCGCTTTAGGAGTAGTACAACAACTTAGCTAGCCTAGCTCTTATTTAGTTAGCTAATATATATTAGGCGTCTCTACCTAAACCTTAGCCTTATATTAACTAACTTAATTCCTACAACCCTATAGCTAGAGTAGGTTAGCTATCCTCCCTACTAGTATTATTAAAGGAGTTCGTTAGTTTAACTAGGTCTAAGGTAGTAAATTTTTATACTTTCCTATTCTAGTAGTAGTATCTTACTACTACTTAATCTAGAGTAGCTTAAAGCCTTGCTATAGTAAATAAATAGTCTACGTCTTTACCTTAACCCTTAGCCCTTTATAATATAGCTAAAATAAATATATAGGATAGTATAGTAAGTTAGTAGAAATTCTATTTATACTTTATAGGTTTTATTTAGCCTTATTTAGCCTTACTCTACTATATTCTACTACCCTACTAGCTAACGTAGCTAAGGATAGCCTAACGTACCTACCTAACTACCTCTTGTACTATCGTCTACGTATTAAAGTATACTCTAATTGCTAACGCCTATATTAATCTTAATAGCTACTATTATTATACTTAACTAAACGAACGAATAGAGACTACTATTACTACTAATTATCTAGCCTAATATAGTTAAGAGCCTATATAATATAATATAGCTCCTAAAGCTTAGTAGTAATAATAAGTTTAGCTTTACTAAAGATATACTTAATAAGAATAAAATTCCTTACTATACTATACTTTTATATACTTAGTAGGAGGGTAAAGAGGTAATATTTAATAAGTTCTTAAACAAGTTAAGTAAGAGCAAGGTAGGCTATACTAAACTCTAGTTCTACGTATAATAAGCTAAACGCAATAGCTTAGAATACTTCTAGGTAGATACTTACTATATTAACAAGGTAAATACTATCGAAGTCTAGGATATAATTAACTTAATATTTTACTAGTATTAATAGGTATCTTAATACTATATATATCTTATAGATGTCTCTATATAAAAATAGAAAGTAGATAATAAGAACTTCTAGTATACTTAGGAGTTAGTATTTTAGCAAAGCTAATAGTTTACTTAAGGCTAGACTCTATAAGAGCTCCTAGCTCTTTATACTATTACTTTTTTCTTAAAAGAAGGAGCTTAGTTAGGTAATAAGAAAACTCTAGAGCAATAAATTTACAAGATAATAAGAGTTCCTATCTAAGCTCTTTAAGGGGCTCCTCTATATATATTTAGTAAAGAAGATTAATTATTATAGTTAAAAGCCTACTATATAGTACGTAAAGAAGATAAAGTATACTTATTACTAGGTATATTTAGTATCTCTATAGTACTAAACTATAGTAAAGGTAAAGAGAACGCCTTTAAAAGGCTCTATAAAGAAATTATAGAGTCCTTAGGTACTAAGGTACCCCTACTAGATAATAGCTAGAGGTAGATACTATTAGACTCTTTACAATTTAACTAAATTAACGTATACTAGGAAACTATTAAAAACGCCTATGCTAAGACATACAAATAGCTACTAAAAAGGTATAAGTATATTAACTAGCTTAATATAGCTAAATTAGGTAAATACTATAGCCTCTTATAGATTAAAGGAAAACCTAGAGCTAGAAAATCTACCCTAATAAAGTTTTTACTTACTAATTTGTAGAAAATAATAAAGGATAAGACTATTATCTTCTTCTTTTTTAATATACAAGGCGTAGATATAGAAAAGTCTACTATTAGGACTTATTAGTTACTACTCCTACAACTCCTTAAATAGCTTCTAGTTCTCTAGTATATTTTTAACTTACTTAGTCTATTATTATTAAGTATTAGACCTAATTACTAATAGGGTATTAAATTACTTAAATTACTACTAGAGCAAGCTATATAGAACCTTAGGTAGTCTTCTATAGTCTATTTTATTAACGCCCTAGATAAATATAAAGAAAATTAAGTTTAAGATATAGTATAGTTTTTTAAACGCGTTAGTAAGCTCTTAGTATTAGCTAGTATTAGACTCTAAATCTACTTTTTAAGTAGATATTACCTTTATATTATAATCTAAAAAGGACTAAGTCTAGTCTTAGAAGGGTAAGAAGGATATAGCTAGGATATTACTAACTACCTAGAGAGTAAGTTAAAGATTAGGAAAAGTAAAATTACGTAGTAGATCTAAAATAAAGTTTAAGAAAAAGTATTAGGAGTCTTTATATAGGTTATTCTTATAGTAAGTATTCTAAATAAAGAGTATAATTATAGCTAGATCTATATACTTTAGCAAAGACTATAAGAAATTCCTAGAGACTTCTATAAACTATTTTATAATATCTTAATACGCAACTTATATAATAGAGAGGAACTAATACTATATATCTAATAGGTGCTTTTTATAAAATAGCTATTAAGTCTAGAGTAGTTATACTTTACTATTCTTTCTAAGGTTAAGCTTAAAGTAGTAATAAAGTAGGATCCTAATAAGGTTACTAAGTATACAATTAAACTATATATACTTAATTTATTAAAAGGCCTAGTAGAGATAATAATATCTAGGAATTAGATAGTCTAGTTTATTTATAAGTTAGTAAGGGACTTTCTCTTAAAAGAAAATAGTCTATAGGATATCTAGCCTAATCTTAGAAGTAATCTTAAGGGCTAAAGTTATAAGTAGCTAAAGTAGTACTACTTCGCCTATATAAGTATAGATACTTTTACTACTCTAAAGATCCCTAAGGAACTTCTAGAGGCTTTATTGCTCTAGGCTATAAACCTACGTAAATTAGCTAATAGTATGTTTCCTTTCCTAGAATATACTATATAAAACGTCTTGTACTATATAGATTTAGTAGAAGAAAGTAGGATTACTTAGGTAAACTCTATCCTAAGCTTTCTACTAACTACCTAGATTTAGCTAGATAACCTATTTAAGAAGTATAAAGTACGTAGGTATATAGAAGAAATAAGCCTACTATATATATTAGGGGAGCGTAACCTACCCTCTCTTATTAGAGCCTATCTATCTATAGTCTCCTATCTTAAGGTTAAGAAAGAACGTTATAGACCCCCTCTCTTTGCAGCCTTAGTAACTAGAAGTAAGGAGGCTTTCTAAGTATTTGTAGATACTCTCTTTAAAGACTAGCTTACTAAAAGTTACCTTAATAATATCCGCACCTAGTATTAGGAGGATAGAGGAGATAAACTCCTTAGACGCAACTTTAAGTTCTTAACCTAAAGAAGTATACTCTCCTATCTAGTAGAGCTTAGAAATAAGGTAATAGTTAAGCTACTACTAGCTATAAATAAGGTTAACATTAATACTTAAGATATAGATAGGAGGTAGACGCTACTCTCGTAAGTAGTAGAAAATAGATATAAGGTAGTACTTAAGCTACTACTAGATATAGGTAAGGTTAACGTTAAAGTAAAGGAGACTTATAGACTAATACTACTCTAGTAGGTAGTAGAGAATAGATATAAGGTAGTACTTAAGCTACTACTAGATATAGGTAAGGTTAACGTTAAAGTAAAGGGTAGTATAAATAGACAGACACTACTCTTATAGGTAGTAGGGAAGGGACGTAAGGTAATAGTTAAGCTACTACTAGATATAGGCAAGGTTTACGTTAACGCAAAGGACAAGGATAGATAGATACTACTTTTATAGGTAGTAAAAAATAGATATAAGGTAATAGTTAAGCTACTACTAGATATAGGCAACGTTAACGCAAAGGACATTTATAGACGGACGCTACTCTAGTAGGTAGTAAATAATAGATACGAGGTAATAGTTAAGCTACTACTAGACACAAGTAAGGTTAACGTTAACGTAGAGGATAAAGAAGGATAGACGCTACTCTTATAGGTAGTAAATAATAGATACAAGGTAATAGTTAAGCTACTACTAGACACGAGCAAGGTTAACGTTAAAGTAAAGGATACTTATAGACTAATACTACTTTTATAGGTAGTAAATAATAGATACGAGGTAATAGTTAAGCTACTACTAGATACAGGCAAGGTTAACGTTAAAGTAAAGGGTAGTAATTATAGGTAGATACTACTCTTATAGGTAGTAGAGAATAGATACAAGGCGATAGTTAAGCTACTACTAGATATAGGTAAGGTTAACGTTAAAGCAAAGTACTATAGATAGATACTACTCTTATAGGTAGTAGAGAAGGGATACAAGGTAGTACTTAAGCTACTACTAGATATAGGCAAGGTTAACGTTAAAGCAAAGGGCTATTATAGATAGACGCTACTCTTATAGGTAGTAGAGAATAGATATAAAGAGGTAGTTAAGCTACTACTAGCTATAAACAAGGTTAACGTTAAAGTAAAGGACGAGGATAGATAGACGCTACTCTTATAGGTAGTAGAGAAGGGATACAAGGTAGTACTTAAGCTACTACTAGATATAGGTAAGGTTAACGTTAAAGTAAAGAGCTATTATAGATAGACGCTACTCTTATAGGTAGTAGAAAATAGATACGAGGTAGTAGTTAAGCTACTACTAGCTACAAACAAGGTTAACGTCGACGTAAAGGACAAGGATAGATAGACGCTACTCTAGTAAGTAGTAGGGAATAGACACGAGGTAGTACTTAAGCTACTACTAGATATAGGTAAGGTTAACGTTAAAGCAAAGGACAAGGACAGATAGACGCTGCTCTAGTAGGTAGTAGGGAATAGATACAAGGTAGTACTTAAGCTACTACTAGATATAGGCAAGGTTAACGTTAAAGTAAAGGGTAATTATAGATAGACGCTACTCTTATAGGTAGCAAAGAATAGATACAAGGGGGTAGTTAAGCTACTACTAGCTACAAACAAGGTTAACGTTAACGCGAAGGATAAGGATAGATAGACGCCGCTCTAGTAAGTAGTATAGAATAGACACGAGGCAATACTTAAGCTACTACGAGCGTACTACCTCTATTTGTAGAAAAACTCGCTAGTATAGGTATTAGATACCTACTAGTATTAGTATTATAATAGGAAGGGTATACAATAGATATAAAAGCTTAGCTAATTATATAGTATTTAAATCTAAGGCCTACAAACGTTTATTTTAATATAACTTAACGTTACTATAGTATATTTATTTATTTACTCTATTTTATAGAGGGTAAGGGATAAATATAAATATATATATTATAGGTTACAACCCTATATAGGACCTAGAGCTAATTAAACTATTAGAGGATTAGGAGAACATAGAGGACCCTCTAGACTATAGGTAGAATAACGTAGTAGACTACAATATAGATACGTAATAGACTACGTAACTAATCTATAATCTGTAGATCTAGCATTAATAGATTAATAGATTAAGAGATTAACTAATCTATAATCTATAGATCTAGGATTAAGGGATTAAGAGATAGAGGGATTAGGGAAGATTAGACTAGTATATAGAAGGGAGGCTTTATAGCTATTTAAAGCCTTATAGTTAAGCTTAAGTCTAACTCCTAACCTACTACCTTACTTGTATACCTACGACCCCTTTAAACCTTAAGTCCCTTAGTAACGCTTACCTATTACCTAAACCCCTAGTTATTAAATTGCTACTATACCTAAATACCTAAGGCCCTCTATCTAGTTAAGTAACCTACCTTATAATATACCTAGGTAGTTTACTATAATAAAGCTTTAAGAAGGCTCTAAATAGAAGTACGTTACTCTAGACTTACTATTTAAGCCTTATTAGAGATAGATAAACTCTTCTAATTAAACTAGCAAGGAGAGTAGCTAACCTACACCTACTAGGACCTTATAGGGTAGCGAATTCTAGTATTTTTAAAGAATTAAGTTAGTTAACAAGAGGTATAGCTAAGGCTAAGGGTTAGGCAAGGACGCTTAATAGGTATTAGCTAACTAAACAAGGGCTAGGCTAGCTAAGTCCTTGTACTACTCCTAATCCTAAGCTAGATTAATAGTAAATTACCTATAGAGTTATCTTCTATTAGTAGGGTTTAGTAGTTTACTTCTACTAGAAGTACTAATTAATATAGTAGCCTAGTATAAATTTGTCTATAATAGCGCGCGCAAGGCTAGTAATAGCTCCTAAGTATTAGAGTAAGGTTTTAAGGCTTAAGTAAGGCTATTCTATAAAAATATAGAGTAATAAATACTTAATATTAGCGCTATAGAATAGGAACTCTATTATATACTAAAAGAAGGTATAGAATAAATTAGGCTTAGAAGTAACAAAGTAGAGGTAATTTTTAGAGAAGAGTAGAAATTATAAATATTTAATATTAGCTATAGTAGACTATTTTTAAAGAATTACAGCGTTATTTGCTATATATAATATTTTAGCTACTAAAAGTTAAAGTACCTCTTATTTATCTTACTATACTATACGTCTTGCTACGTAGGGATATATATTACTCTATCTTACGTCTTTATAATATATCTTACTAACTTACTATATAAGCTACTCTACTATATAGTAGAGTATCTATAGTAGAAAGATCTTTACACCTTAATTAAGACTTATTACCTCTATTATATAATCTTAATTAATACTCTATACTATATAAATTTAAAATATTATAGATATTTAGCTTTATCTTAAGTAGCTATTTACAGGTATATAAATATTGTAGAGAGAATTCTAAATATTAGTACTAATTTATATAATACCTTAGAAGACCTTAGGTATACTTTACTAAAAGCTATAAAGTATTAATACTAGGTAGTTACTAGGCTCCTAATTAATAGGGGAGCTAACGTTAGTATAATTAACAACCTAGATGTTTACTTTAGGAGTATACTCTAGGTTAGTCTATAGGGGGGTAACTAGCATTTTATAAAACTATTAATTAATAAAGGCGCTAATATTAATTTTTAAAGTAGAAACTTTAGTACTACTCTATAAGTAGCTTTATAGTTAGGTAACAAATAGATTATTAGTTTTCTACTTAATAAGGGCGTAGATATTAATATACAAGGTAGGTATTATAGTAATACACTCTAGGTAGCTTCCTAGACTAGGAATATAGCTATAGTAAAGCTACTACTTAGAAAAGGTACTAATATTAATACCTATAGAGGATACTATAGTACTATACTCTAAGCTACTATATAAGAGAATTGTATAGATTTAGTTATACTACTTCTTAGTAAGGGTACTAGTATTAATATACAAGGTAGATACTATAGTAATATACTTTAAGTAGGATTATAGGAGAGTAGCTAGGCTATAGTATAGCTCTTTCTTTAGTATAATCTAATAGTTAATATATAGAGAGGTTTCTTTAGTAATACTCTTTAGGTAGTATTATTAAGAGGCTTTAAGTAAATTATAAAGCTCTTAGTTAATATAAGTACTAATATAAATATATAGGGGGTCTATAGTACTACAATTAAAGTAGCTATATCTAGTAGCTATATATAGGTTATACTATTATTATAATATTTACGCCTTTATTATTACCTTAAGGTATACTAATAAACTTATAGCGCGTAATTACTTTTACCTTATATAATAAATAAATATTTATATTATAGTAGATACTAGTAGTAGTATATCTAGCGCGTACTAATTAAGCTATTATATTTAATTACTTACCTACTATACTATAAAGCTAAAGAATATATATAGTACTTATAGATATATACTAAATACTAGAATTAATCTATACTAATTTAGATAACGTAATTAGCTTAAGCCTCCTTAGAGATCTAGTTCTAGAACTAACTTAACTAATTAAGTATACTCTTACTACTATAGGCTACTTAGTATAATTATAATAAAATAATTTTACTTACCCTCTCTATATAATAAGAAATAAGAAGCTCTTAGGATAAGACTTAGGAAATAAATTAGCGCTATATAGTATTTATATATATTTTTTAAGTATTTAGGTATATAGACCTAGCTATTTATTAGGTTACTATAAACCCTATCTAATAAGGCTAAGTACTACCTAGTAAGGTTTCTAGGAGTACTAACGTGTATACGCGCTAGAGCTAAAGATAGTAACTAGTAGTAATATTAAATTAATTACTTTAGGCTAAACCTTTAATTCTACTACGCCTTATTACTATATATTATAAATAGCTTCTACCTACTATAATCTTACCTAGATATAGATAAGCTTTTTAAGCTATAGTAAAGGCCTACTATACTAGATTAAGAAAGTAATTTTAAAGTTATATCCTATAGTTAACCTACTATAGTACTTAAAGGCCTTATACTTAAAGTTTACCTCTTTTTAAGGAATTTTATTAAATATCTAATTATATTTCTAAGCCTATTTACTAGATACTATAACTTAATAAAAGCCTTCTTATTTTAATATTAGCTCTTTTTCTAAAATAAACTCCTTCTCTAAGTAGTATACTTCCTAGAGAACTAGTAACTATAATTCTTAAGTAGTTTATAAGAGTTATTTCCCTTACGTATTAATAATAATAGAGATAGATAACTCCTTCTAAATCTTATACCCTAAAGTACCTACTAAGGTATACCTAATACTAGGTACTACTTTATTTAGTAGTTTAGAGTATAGCTTAATATAGTATTTAGAAATATATTTAGCCTATAAAGTATTAAGTAATTATAAAGTAAACTTTACGTAAGTATAGCTTAAAGGAGGTAGTAAGTAGTTAATTAAAAAAGAGTAAATAATAGATAAAGAGTTATCTAGGTTTATACTAAGTATATATACGTAGTAGCTTACTAATAAGCTAGTATATTAATAAATATTAGTAAGTTATAAACTTACTAATATAGGTAGAATTTAAAAATAAAAGGGATTACTCCTTTATAAGTATAGTAGATACTTTATAAAAACTTTAATTATTAATATTAAATAGCTTAAAGTAAGCTAATCTCTTCTAACTAATAGAATATATTTATTTAAAATCTACTCTTAACTTTATAAAGTAGTAGTATATCTCTATAAGGGGTCTAGGGCGGGGAGCTCCTAGGGTAGGCTTAGCGCTGTCGACAAGCTCTACTAGGCTAAGTAACTAGTATTGCTAGCTCTGTTAGCTAGTATATTCCCCTGCATACAACCTAGTACAACCCTAAGTAAGTTCTTAGTATAAGCAAAGAACTTTAAATAATAATAACTAGTATATATATTATATACTACTATAAATAGCTTAACTAGCTATTAGCCCCTTTTTAGTTTAGTTTAGTAGTATACTAAGTCCTTATAATCTCTAAGTTTTTAAGTTTTTATTAACTTAGCTTATTCTATAGCTATTAGGATAGTAAGTTTACTAGGGTATAAATTATAGCTAACTATATACTAGTATACTTTCTAAGGTATAGAGCTACCCTAGTAATATAAAAAAAGCTTATCTAGACTATTTTCCTTTTATATACTATACTAAGCCCTTTTAGATAATTTACTATATAATAGAGGTTATATAAAGTAGGTTTATAGAGTTACTTAGGAAATATAAAGAAAGAGCTAATACTCTAGGTTTAGTAAAGTATTTAGTATTATAAGTATCTATAGATATAGTATCTACTTATATATACTATATAAATATACTAAAAAGTACCTAAGTTCTATAATTTAGCTTAGTTAGTAATTATTTATATATTTAGAGCCTTTAACGCTAGCTTCTATAGCTTATCTAGATTATCTACTACTATATATAACTCTCTAGATAGCTCTATACTAGGGTATTATATCTAGGAGCCTATTACCTACTAAGTATTAAAGGAGTCTATCCTAAATTTAGACTAAAGATATTCTTCTAAGTTTTTTTTCTAGGTCTAGGTATATTACCTTACTATCTTTAATAGTAATAGGAATAAGATTATATATAGATATACCTAAGGTTAAATAGTTTAGTATAGGCTATTTATAGTTAGTTATAAAATAGATTACTTAACTAAGTATATTAAGGCTAGTTATTAGTTTATTATAGGATATTCTAGAAGAGCCTAATAGGAAGAGAGCTACTAGTAAGTTTAATTCTAAAGTAGTACTATCTTAGTATAAAGAATTACTAGTAAAGTAGTTTAAATATCTATATACTATAGCTTTAGTATTTAAGGATAAGCTATTACTAAGGTAAGGTTCTAAATAAGAAAATAAAACTAATTAGCTTTTAAAATATCTATAGAAGAGTATATTATTATTTATACTTACTTAAATATTAAAGTATATTATTACCTAAAGATATCTTCTTACTAACTAGTAATCTATAAATATTAGTATTATTAGCCTTGTTATATAATAGAATATAATAATTTCTAGGATTTCTTTAATTACTAAGATATAGTTACCTATTCTAGAAGGTCTTTTCTATTAGGTATAGGCTATAAGTAGTAGTAAAAAGCTTAAGGTTTAAGTTATAAGTTTAAAGGTAAAAATACTTAGGCTTATACTAAATATATACTATATACTATATTATATAAGAGCCTAGAAAACTATAAAAAAGGTTAGAATATTAAGAAAATAAATATTATAAGGCTAGAGAAGAATATATTTTATAACCTCTTTAGGCCTTAAAGTTTATATAGAATAGTAGTTAAATAGCTATATAGTAAATAATTAAATACCTAAAAAGAGTAAGTAAAAGACTATAGCTATATCTAGCTTATATTACCTTAGAAGAAAGACTTTCTTAGTAATTATCTAAGAGTTAAAGAATATATAATTAGTAATAATATAAGATAGGTATATATTAAAATATACTAAGGCTACTAATTATAGTATATCTAGTATATATTATATAGATATAACCCTATATAAATTAGTAGTAACTATATATTATATTTAAATTTCTTATTATTAGGCTCTATTATACGTAGAGGTCTATATTTCTTATCTTTAGTTAGTAAGAGGATTTAAGCTAGCTAGAAAGAGTATATAGGTATAAAGTTATCTAGTACTTTATATAGCTTATTCTTATAATCTAGGTTAAGTAGTATATTTACTTAGACTTTTCTAGGGCTAGAGAAAATAACGCTTTAGCTTTCCTAACTTTAAACTTAATCTTAGTCTTTACTTTAGATTTATTCCTACTATTTATTATAGGTATTAACCTTATATAGAACCTAGAGCTAATAGAACTATTAGAAAACTAGTATAACTATAAAAGCTACTTAGACTATAGATAAGATAATGTTGCAAAGAGACTTAAGTAATTACTAGAGTAGTAAGTATTAGGCTAATTAATTAGTTATATAATCTATATAGATAAATAGAGCTCTACTAAGCTACCTCTATAGAATTAATAGATCTATTTAATCTATAACGAGCTACTCTATAATAGTTATAAGCCTAGTTTACGCCTAATCCTTACGTACGAAGCTAGAGTACGCTATTATAGTAATCTATTCCCTACCCTAAATTGTCCTTATTAATCCTCTAAGCTATAGATTCTATAAGTAGTAACGCGTTAACGCTACTAGTAGCTATATACCTTACTAATAGTAATTTGTTCCTACCCTAGTACGCTTAGCTAAAGTACCTTGCAAAGGCTCGTAGTATGTAGGATTAAATTAACCTAGAGTAACCCTAGCTAGTAAGTAAGTCTCTAGAGGAGCCTAATACTAATACTAACGTTAACAACCTACGTGTTTACTAAATTAAATACACGATACACGCGTAGCTTACTAATAAAATCTAGACTATATAGAGCTAGGTAAACGCTATAGTAGACTATTAGCTATTAGAACTTACTATACTACGCGTAGGCAATTAGATACTATACGCGCTGCTTAAGGAGCTTAAAGAGGATCTCTACCTAACTAATAATAACTAGAAGGAGTAGGTACGCGATACCTACTAAAGCGTTACATCGCGCCTACGTAAAGGTATAAGCTAGCTACTAGGTAGCTAGCTACTTAACTAGACCTGCGTATACGCTAACGTAGTACTCGTTAACCTCTAAGAGATTAGAGGTACGCTACTAATTAAGGATTTCCTACGCTTAGCTTATAAGTACAAACTAGATTAGGCCTAGTAAGAGCTTAACGCGCTATTACGCCCTAGTATAGTACTAATACTTACGCTTAAGTAATATACCTATTAGCTTACACAACTTATACAAGACTATAAAGATTACAAAGGAGCGTACGCAACGTTTAGAGAACTACTAGCGCTAGAAGAGTAGACTAGCTACCCTTACTAACTACGAGGATCTTACTAATAGAAGCTAGACAACTATAATAGACTCTAGTACGCCCTCTAAGGTTGCTCTATATACAAGCTCTACAATCCTCCTACAAGTAGTAAGATAGCTTAAATTAAGGAGCAATTAGATAAACTATATTATAAGGAACTACGCGCTAAGCTTGTACGTAAAGGATAGTTATCTAAGCCTAGGAAAACCTAGTACCTAGGAATAATTACTATATAAGCACTCTACAGCTACGTATTAATAAGCCTAGTAAGCTACGTACGCCCTAAGGGCTATAAAGCTACTCTATAGTCCCCTATTTTTATTTTTAGATTATTAAACGCGTGTCTACGTAACTAGCTATCTAAATACGCCCTAAGTATTACTAATCCCTAACTACGCGTTACTCTTTTGTATTTTAAGCTCCTGTACGCTGCGTATACAAGTACCTTACTACTACCCTACGCCCTAAGTACTGTAGTTTGCTCAACTCTCCTTTATACTAGAAGATTAGATACCTAGCTCCTTAAGTAGTATACTTAAAGAACTAAGGGGGTATATTGTAAAGAGACTTAAGTAATTGCTAGAGTAGTAAGTATTAGGCTAATTAATTAGTTATATAATCTATATAGATAAATAGAGCTCTACTAAGCTACCTCTATAGAATTAATAGATCTATTTAATCTATAACGAGCTACTCCGCAATAGATAATATAGTAGATTATAATATAGATATATAACTAATAAGTATTTAGTAATATATAAAGTACTAAGTTACTAATAAGTACTTAGTAATATATAAAGTACTAAGTTACTAATAAGTACTTA
>JALNQA010000192.1:0-19331 GCA_028456235.1 Ophiosphaerella narmari | reverse complement strand
GTTCTCTAGTTATTTAAATAGTTTAGAGTCTAGTTATATAGATAAACTCTAGCCTATATAACTTCTAGCTATAGTTCCTATAGTAAATTTGCGTTAAGGTATATTACCTATAACTTCTCCTTATTTATACCTCTAGTACGCTTAGCTCTTCTATTTTAAGCTTAAGTATCTAGTACTAATAGTTTAACTAATATACCTTAGGAGGTAAGCTAGTATTAGACGTTAGATTTAATAGTTATAATCTTATTATTAGCCTCTATAACTTTAACTATAATACTAAATTAATTCTTTAAGAATTAAATAAGCGTAGATAGTACTTTAATAATAGATTTAGCTAGTCTATTATTAGTAAAGTAGAAGTCCTATTAAAGTCCTAAATACTAGTTAGTAGCTAGTATCTAACTCTTTTCCTTGTTAAAGCTTTAGACCTTATAGGAGTAGAAGTTAATAGTAATTTACTCTCCTAGGCTATTATAATTAACTTATAGTATATAGCTAATTTATTATTTAGTTTTAGCTTTACTATAGGCGTTACACTTAACTATAGTTACTCCTTTAACTTATACCCCTTAAGTTTACTAGATAAGGTACTTAATTACTACTAGTCCTAGATAGCTAAGTCTCTTATACTAGAGCTCTACTATTACTCTTTATAGACTTTTACTAGCTTATTAAGTATAAAATAATTAAGTATATAAAGAGGCTTCTTAAATTATAGCTTTATAAGCTAAATAGTACTTAAGTATCTATTAACTATAATACTTAGATAGCTTACTAATTAGTAATCTATCTAGTCTATTTAGGGTCGTTAGCCTTAATTAGTTATCCTACTAGACTCCTTTCTACTAAAGTACTTAAAATAATACTAAGTTATAGAGTATATCTAGGTAGATAGCTATATTATATAAGGCTAGCCTTTTAGGCTTTAGGAATAAGATAAGTAAGCTATATCCTTTAACCTATATCTTTGTATTACTAGCCTATATAAAATCTCCTAGAACTAGCTAGTAAAAGTTATATATACAACTTAAGTTATTTATAATATAGTACGTTATACTAGAGTTAAGTATATATAAATTACGTGTAAGGCGGATTACTAACTGTAGATAAAGGGCCTTAGAGGTTAGGTACAATAGCAAGTTAGTAATAGGGTTAAGGTAATAGGCAAGCATTACTAAGGGACGTAAGGTGCAATAGGGTTATAGGTGTGCAAGTAAGGAATTAGGTCTAGGTAGACTTAGTAGATTGTGCTTAACTATAAGGCTTTAAAGGTTGTAAAGCCTCCTTCCTATATACTACCTATCTATCTATAACTTTGTACTTCGTCTTTACTAAGTATTACAAAGTGCTAAGTTAACTTTGCGCTTTGTACTTACTAAGTATTGCAAAGTACTAAGTTACTTACGTATCTATATTGTAATCTACTACGTTATCCTATCCTTAATCTAATTAGTCCTTATAATCGCGCTAATCTTCTAATAGTTCTATTAGTTCTAGGTCCTATATAGGGTTATTACCTATAACATTACGTAGTAGATAGTAACTACTTAAGCTAACTATAAAGGTAGCTTTTACGTACGTAATTTACTAACTATCTAGTTAATCCTTATTATCTTTAAGTTTAGTAATCCTTAGTTAAAGACTTAGTTACTAGGTATAAGCTTTAGTCTACCCTCTTATTAGCCTTTACAACGTTGTATTATACTTACGTTTATATTTAATAAGCTCTTTTAGAGTCTCTCTTAGACTCTACTATTCTAGTACTCTATCTAGATAGATATAATAGTAATTATTAAGTTAGTAACGTTATCTATATATAAGGTATTAGCTATCTATATCTTAACTACGTATACGTTAATTATAGGGTCTACCCTAGGTTTAGTTTAACTTAATTTAAGTTTTAAGACTAGCTAGATAGTCTAGTATATATTAATTATAGGGTCTACCCTAGGTTTTAAGTAGCGTACTATCTATAAGGGAGGTATCCCTAGCCTTACCCTAGGTAGTATTACTACTAGTAGCGTAAGATAAAGTTCTAGCTATAAAAGTAGCCTTATACCTCCTTATTTTTAGGAGATAGTAGATTATTATATACTTATAGTAGCATTTTATTATCTCCCTCTAAGTTATCTTAGGTTAAAGCCTTCTATTATCTTAAAAGGTTATTAACTAAATTAGTACTATAGTTTTAATAGCTACTAAAAAGTCTTAAGTTATTACGTTAATTTGTAATAGCTCTACTACTTAGTATATTTTAGCCTTAGTAGTAGCGTAATTATACTTAGCTAACTACGTATCCTAGTTTACTATACTCCTTATAGGTTTAAGTAAGCTAAGATATCTAGTATAAGCTTATTCTTATTTAATTTAGTTATCTACGCTAATAGTTTACTTTAGGTTTAATAGCTACTAGCGTAGTATCTAGTCTAGTAAGTAGTAGGTACGTAGTAAGTATAGTAATACTAAGGATTAGATAAACGTAATAATATACTAGAGGCTTAATTACTCCTTTTTATACTTATACTAATTACTATAGTATTACTTAGCTAGTACCTTGTAGTACTTAAGGTCCTCTTTAAGTACTTTTACTCTAGCTAGAGCTAGCTTAAACTATTACGTAGGTATTTTAACGTTTAATACTAGCGTATAGTTAGCTATTACTAGAGCTCTAATTACTTTAGGTTTCTTAATTAGTAGTATTAAGGAGGCTAGGTTAATTTTATCCTAAACGTTATATACTATATATTAGGATTATAGCTAAGTTATCTATATAGTATAATCTATGTTACTCCTTAGCATTACTATTAGATTGTACTACAATAAGCTTATTATAGTTTATTAATTAGTTAAATTTAGTTAAGGTAGTAGGCTTGTAGAAGTAGTAAGACTCTTAATTATTAGATAAAAGAGGTTTAAAAGGTAGCTACTATAAGTATAAAAAATAGGAGAAATAAGAGATTAATAAGATAGATTAATGTAGTTAAAATTAAGTAAGTTAAACTAATTAATTAATTGCTCTATTCTTCTATTACTTATTAATTCTATCTACTATTATACTTATCTATATATCCTTAGCTCTATTAGCTACTAATACCTTAGTAATAGTAAGGCCTTAGTTAGGGTAAGCCTTAGTTAGGGCGATGTCTTAGCTAGCGTTAAGCTTATATAAGGGTTAGGCCTTTAAGTCCTTTGTACCTCTATAAGAGATAAGCTAGTACGTAGGTTAGTACCTACCTTAGCTAAGTCTAGATGCATCGATATTCTACTAGTTTACTAGCCTAGCTACTAGCGTAGTACTAGTATTAATTCTTACAAAGGTTAAGGTTACTTACTAAGCTCTTAGCGTACGCGTAATATCGATTGCTATTGTAATTATAATTACTATCTCGATTACTACTAACGTTACTTTATTAACGTTAACTTATTAGCGCAAGCCTATAAGTTAGCCTATAGGTTAGCTTATAATTAAGCTTGTGCGTAAGCTCGTACGTAGGATAATTGTAGTTAGTTAGTTAAGCTACTAGCTAATACTATAAATTTAGCTATACAATCTAATAAGTTATTATAGTACTTAGTCTAGTATTTCTTTATATATTTATTTATTCTAGCTAGCTTTACTAGTTTAGGTGCTTCTTTAATTTCCTTAGTAGCTACTACTTATTCCTTTCCTAATCCTCTATTGTTTAGGGCTTTAAATAGGTAGTTCCTAGTAAAATATCCTAGTTTCTTATAGTTAAAATATGCCTTTGCGTCCCTAAGCCTCTACTTATCTAGGTCTACTCTTTAGTTCTAGTTAGTGCGCTCGTATATTGCGCCTAATTGTATTAGTTTAAGACTATATAGGTCCTTCTTAGGTTAGTTTTAGTAGTATAGTTAATTTTGCGTATTTACTATACTAGGTAATTTATTCTTATTAAATATATATAGTTAGTTGTTAATCTTAATAGTAAGCTATATTAACCCTTAGAGTATTTCTAGTATATCTATTAGGATAAGAGCCTATTAGAGTAATAGTTTAAGACCCTTATAATACTAGTCTCTTAAGGCTTTATTACCCTAGTTTAACTTTACTATAAGTTACTTAAACTCTAAAGTATAATAGGCTATAGACCTAGTCTACTTTAGCCTTTAGAGTTTAGCCTTTACTACTCCTTTTGCATCTACGTCTCTAAACGTAAGGCTTAGTCTTTGCTTAAAATAATTGTAGCTACTAAAGATTTACTATATTTTAACGCTTTTCTATTTATTAAGGCCTAAGCTCTCTTCTAAGTATGTTTTAAACTAGTCTATTACCTTTCCTATAAGATAGGCTACAATAAAAGACACCTTATAGCTTTTACTCTAGATTTAGCTAGAATTAAGGGTTATGTATATTAATATATTAGCTAGGAATCCCTTAAGTTTAGTTCTAGTACTATTAAACTTCTCTAGTATTCTAAGTTTAAGTAGTTTAGTCTTTATATTATTAATTTGCGTAGTAAGCTTATAGATTTATTATACTACGCGTTATAGGAGTTCTTAATCTTCTCCTTAGGCCTTAAGGATTTCTCTAATCTAGACATCGTTTGTCGTAATTGTTAGTGCGCGCGAGGATTGCGCCTAGGTTGTTATTGTTGCTGTTAACCTTAATAGTTAAAGTATAAGGTATACTTTATCTAACTAGATAAAGGGCCTTAGGGTTTAGGTGCAATAGTAAGTTAGTAACTTAGGTAGGAGTAATAGGCAAGCGTTACTTAAGAGACGTAAGGTGTAACGGGGTTATAGGTATACAAGTAAGGTAGTAGGTCTATAGTAAGACTAGTATAGATTGTATGCTTAACTATAAGGACTTAAAGGTTGAGAGTCCTCCTATCTATATACTAACTAGGTAACGGCGACTTTGCGCTTTATCCTTGCTAGGCGTTGTAAAGTACTAAGTTGACTTTGTACTTTGTCCTTGCTAAGTATCGCGAAGTGCTCGTTTAGTCTCTTACGTGACGTTCCTACGTGTCTATGTTGTAATTAGCTGTGTTATCCTATCTATAGTCTAAGTAGTCCTCGTAGTCGCGCTAGTTCTCTGCGGGTTCTATTAGCTCTAAGGTCTGTGTAGGGTTGAAACCCGTAACAAAATTACTCGCACGAACGAGTTGCTGTATACGTTTTTCTTCTACTCGCCTATTTACGGGAGCCCTATCTAGCAATAGCTAAAAAAGTACTGTACGTTTAGTAGTAGAGCAGTTGCTGTCTAACATGTCTAAGTACTAGGTACGTTGCTACATAAGGCCCTTATTTTGGCACTGCTTAAGCTAAAACTATCTCTAGTATCCCTTAAACAACTCTAACTACTATGTTGCATCTAATTTCCCTGTGCTACATTACAAACTATCTTAGATCAACGCCTACTATCTATAGTAGCTATACGAAGTTATACCTAATCCTATATATAGCTAGGGGATAGGTGTTGTACTAGGCAGTAGTTATGTAACTTCGTTGACAACTAGCTACTAGCAATAGACTGCGAGACAATAGGGTTTATTAGTAAAAGAAATACCTAGGTTAGATAGGTAAGTTTTACCTTATTCCCCCGCCTTTAACGTATATTTGCTACACCTCCCCTTACATTACGTTCCTTGTAGGCTAACTGCTCTAAACCTTCTGTTATTAGCTACTAACTAAATGATTAGAACATAGAAGTGTAATCTTCCTAACTGCACCTTGACAGCTAACTTCACGCGCTTAGCTAACCTGCAACGGTACTAGTCTACGGTGCACGGAGTTAGTACTCCTAGCTATCCGTGCACTGTGAAAGACTGCTTAAGGGTAGGTAACAAGGGTTTTACGCAGCGGGACTACCTAGTAGAGCATCTCTGTAACTTCTATTATATCGATATTCTAAAGCGTCGACTAGGAGAGCGCAGTGTCTACCCGTTTAGGCTAGGGGATTTCTAGTAAACGACTATCTCTTTCGTCTCTACCCCTCTTGTCCGCAGTAGCAAAACGCATCCTAAGACAACAGGCACTATAGACTACTAAGTGACTAAGTAGACAAGAGGGGGTTAGGAGAGGCGAGGAGAAGGGTAGGTAGTGCCGCTTTAGGCGAACTGCCCAAAGCGGAAACGTTCTTTTTATTCAAACCATAGTCATGTAGATGTGAAAATAACATTGTAGACCTGCATAAAATGTGGCTACATCTCAGTCATATACATGTGTGAGTCAATAAGATGACGTTGATGAGATAACGTTAATGAGGTGACGCTGATAGCGATCTAGATGGCGATGGCGATGGCAATGCAACTCGGCACTCAGCCAGTCCATCTCAGCTAGTTCCATTCTCGTCGACTCGAGCCTCTATTATACCCGCCGACCCGAGCCTCCATTAAACTCGTCGACTCGAGCCTCCATCAAACTCGTTGACTCGAGTCTCCATCATCTTAGCACTTAGCTAGTTCCATCATACTCGTCGACCCAGGCCTCCATCAAACTCGTCTAACTCGAGTCTCCACCACCCCAGCACTCAGCCAGTTCCACCATACTCGTCGACCCGAGCAATCTGTTAGGTTAGTTATATCAATCAATCTTTTATCACGTCTATTTATCACGTCCATTTATCATGTTCTTGTACTACTAACTCTAAACCGTGCACAGGCAATAAATGTTAGGATTAAAGTTAGCTACCCTACCCATCTACCTGCCTGAGCACGACCAAAGCAGCAGCCAAGCCCAACACGACTCTAAAACAACTCTAGGACTCTGGATGGGGCTACAATGCAGTTGCGCAGGCACGCACAGGTAGAGTAGAAGCCAGCGCGACGCCCCACCCCACGCTCAGCAGCAACCCAGGGCGCACCGCCAAAGCGCACCGCCAAACCGCGCACCGCCAAACCGCACCACCAAAGCGCGCACCGCCAAACTGCACCGCAGCGCGCACCACCAAAGCGCACCGCCAAACCGCGCACCACTAAACCGCACCGCCAAACCGCGCACCGCCAAACCGCACCACCAAACCGTACCACCAAACCGCGTACCGCCAAACCACACCACCAAACCACGCACCACCAAACCACACCGCCAAAGCGCGCATCGCCAAACCGCACCACCAAAGCGCGTACCGCTAAAGCGCGCAGCCAAGCGCACAGCTATGTCTGGAAACCCCCCCTAAAAAAACAAGACCCTAGATTGTACTTGCACACGGCACGCATAGTATAGCGAATAAATTTAGGCAGAATTATCGAAGGATCAAAGGATCAAAGGATTGAAGCCGGCAGCCCTACCTACAATACAGTCTCAGTCTCGCACGCATGGGCGCCACGCAAACGCACGGGCGCCACGCAGTCCCCCTGCCCCAAAGCTAGCCAGCAATTCAGACCAGTTTTGCAACGCACGGGCGCCACGCAGCCCTACCTGCAGTTTTCTGTGCACGGAAACCTTTGACCTAGTACTATAGGTAGCATAGGATATTATTTATGCTGCATCGCTTTCCACTATCCTCCCTCCTCTCCCAGAAGTATCCCGCAGCTCTTCTTGTAGCGTCCGAAACTCCTCCTCTAGAGCCTTCGCCTCGTTGCGTCGCGTGGAATTCTCAAAATCGATTAGAGTCGCGTTTCCATCGTGGATGAGGAAATTATGCTTGTTAACGTCACCGTGCTTGATCCCCAGTTCGTGTAGTCTCGACAATGTCCGCTGACACGGAGAAAGATCTTCCGGTGTTGCATGACGGCAGTCGGTGATGCGCTCTATGATGAAGCCGATGACTCTGCCTTCCTCACTTAAGTGGCCGAGAAATTTGGGGCCGATTTGATGGTTTTCGATCCATTGATATGCACATGTTTCGGCATCGAGCTGCGGAATCTCCCAATCAAATCGAGCGAATTTTGCTATAATTGTTGAGTTGAATTGAGGGCACGTGGCTTCGTAGACATTCGAGCGAAGTTTTTGTCCCATGTGAAGCTCTAAATAATCTATCTGAAGCGGATGCCAGACTTTCGTGACTCCGGGGAGCTGAAGCTTCGTGACTCTGGTGAAATGAGGACGCACATTCGAAGTATTATGTGATATATAGCCTTTGTTCCAGTCGCCAGGTAGTAGAGGTGGTAACATAGAGACCAAGGAAGGCGCGAAACACATGTCACTAACATCGTATAGTCCGGGATCGATCGTAAGATATTTAATGAACTTTCGATCAACAAGGATCCGGAATTCACTTTGGTCCTCTGAGTCCACACTGGCCTGGAGTACCTGAATGTCTGGGATAGTGCCAGGCATTGAATTGACGGATGAAGAATTAGAGTGTGGTGAATTCCGTTGAGTGCGATCGCTGGAGGATTCTTAACGAAGGGATTTATTGAGGAGAACTTGAGATAATACCATTTGCTAGACAAGACGTCAGAGATGCAATGAAGACCATAAATTCCCACAGTCCCCTAAGCCAAGTTCGTCGGTTGTGCAGTATATGTAAAACCGACGTCGCGTGCGCTAGGGTACCTAATTTTGTGAAAGGCCACTCACGCTGAAATATACGGTAGATGAGAACCAGTGTCGCTGATAAATCAACTGGAAAAGAAAGGAAGAAGGGAAGAAAGGTGACGAACAAGTGCGAAGTCAGCAGAAGCACCTGAGGTGGGCCCGTGCCTGCCGCGAACCAACAATAGCCTAGACCAATAATGCCACACCAAAAGGGAACAATATCTGATTATCACGATCAGATTTGCAGTAGATCAGTACACATAAACTGTCGCATCTCATGTAACATGAGATAGATCGCTTAGGATATCGTCAGCGCGTAAATACGCGCGCGCATGCACGATGCCTTACAGCGGCCAACGACAAAAACACATAATAATAAGCGCCATCTGGAGACGTCCCCTGCATAACTATAATAAGCCTACGAATCAAACTGCTTTTTCCCATAGCTGAATATCGGGACCAGCCCTCATAGCCAAAGAACTTATTAAGTTGCTCCATAAAGGGGAAAGAAGAGAGCGGTTCCTGATACCAGAGCAGTCGATCGGTATAACACTTACGTGTTTCGGGAGACGAGCTTCTATTAAGATGTATCCCTCTTCTACAGTTATAAACTAAGGATTCTACATAAGAATCACCAACATAAGAATCACCAACATAAGAATCACCAACATAAGAATCACCAACATAAGAATCACCAACATAAGAATCATCAACATCTCTCTTTCCCCACATCCTTCAGCCAACATCTTTCAATCGAACCAGCTGATAATCATTATATTCAAGGATTCCGATAAGAATCTATAGTGTATGCAGTCAATTTAAGCCCCAAGCCTACACCGAACATGCGGGTGCTGACGGATCCGCAGTTCCATTCACCAAAACAAAAATATCCAGCTGAAACTCCCGGGGACTCGAAATTAGCGTAAGCCCATATGAAGATGTATATTATAAGCGCATGTTGACTAACGAAAACTCTTCAGGAACATGTGCGAACAGGATTATCGGGTCTATACTTGTGGTTGCAAGAAATTCGAGGAGTTTCGCCAGTGTGCGCCGCGAGAGGGGACGAATGTTAAATGCAGCCCTGTGACTCAGAATCGACTTCCCGACTCGGTGCATATGTGCACTAAGCACATGGTAAAGCCAGGAAAGGATGAAATGCGCAGGTAGACAGGACGCGGCCTGGACGCAGGCTGCTTGATCTGCAGCGACAGTTTTCCAAGCTCGCTCTCTTGAGACACCCAAATAGCAACAACAACCACAATAGAGTCTCCGCTCCTTATATTAGCTAAGAAAATTCCCTTAATGCTCATTCTTGGCAATGCTTCCCGTCTCGGATATTCCCGTATTGCCTCAGATGCTCGGCGAACGAAGCCACTGTAAATTTCCGTCTATAATGCAGTGGTCGGCTGCGGTGGGACTTCTGACATGCAATGCAATGAAAACCCCACTCCAGCTTGTGAGAGACCCTGTTCAACCATGGCATGCGAACAACTGCCATGAAACGCATCGGATTCCCTGATCGCCCATCAAAGACATCTTCAGTTCGAGGTCGACGTAGGAGGCGTGTGGTGGTTCCAGATCCCTCAGCCGTTGCTTGTGATGTTCTCCTATCGAACTCTTGCAATTTTTGAGCTGTTGTATTTGACACATATTGTTCCATAGAGCTGAGGGACCCGTGAAGTGTAATACCTGCGCGGTAAGCAGACTCGGAGTCTACCAAGGCGAGCCGCTCGTTACTTTTCTTTTCGTTAGGGGAGTAAGTGCCTGGTATGCTCCTCATGCACGGCAACGTGTTAAGGACCTGGCGGTTGACTCCGAATTTCCGAATCGCGTGGCCATGCCGCAGTGGTAAATATCTTTCGTTCTCTGAAAAGCAGAGGAAGCAAACGCGCTTGCAAGCGAGGATGTAGAAGTAGCCGCCGAAGTCGCCACATTCTTCACATTCAGCTGTGCACAACTTTTCGTAGACAGTTTCACATGAGATCCACTGCCCTGTTCCAATGGTTAAAATACCACCGAGTACATTGCGTGCATGTGTGGTGACCGCTTTGTATTGAGGGATGGATTCCACAACCTCTATGGCTCGTCGGTTTACGCGTCGAAATCCCATAAGAGTGCATAAGTCAAGTTGGGAGAGCACCCCCTGAAGCAGCTCAAGAGGAAGTACATCAAGGGTACTAAGGTCGACTTTAGGCAATTTGTGAATATGGCCATTGCCAGGCGAAGATGCCCAAGGTCGGAGATTGTCGTCTAGGGTGAAGTCGCTGAGCCGGGGACACGGGTAGGTGAGACGTTCGAGTTGTGATTTGCTGAGTGGTCTTCCTGTTTCATTTCCTGGATTCATTTAGAGCAGAAAATCCCCTAAAGAAGAGTTCTGAAGGACGGAGCTGGCGCACTGGAAGGGGTTGAGGTGGGCGAAGTAGGGTTTCAGTGCAGGGGTTCGTGGAATAGTTTCGGGTACGGTGATACCATTTTTTCCGAAGCCAAGAGCTTGCTCCTGCCGAGGTGCCGCCCCACAGGAGCTTGGCTGTTATTACTAATGTTGGTTTAGCGTTTGAGGGACACAGCTATCACTGAATCCTCCCACGACTCGATCCCTAGTATACGTCGCACCTCCTCATCGATTGAGGACGGAAAGTCGGCCAACTTATCGACAGAGACGCTAGCGTGATACATATTCCGTGGACGGTAGGTTTGCGGCGACGGTCGTTAGGTTAGGGCTAGGCGTTCAAGATTCCATGAGAGCGCGCACGGCTTCACGCCGCGGCGCCCACGATCGCTCGATGATGCGCTTCGAGGTGTCGAATGTGCTGCCATTATGTCCAGCTTGCAGACAGTCGCAAGCCTCGTGCCCACCGTCGAATTGATAATTTATTCGCCTGGTGAGTTGGCCGTTGGGTGGGAGCGCTTCTTCAGGCAATGCAAGCGGCTGCGATGATAGATTCGAAAGAGGTGGTGAGGATACGTGGGGTGTGCCGACCGGCAGATTGCGCTATAGTGCGAGGACTGCCAGGCATTATTAGTCGATATTCATCGCGTCATTATACCATAACGTTACTGTTAGAGACTAAACTCTCTTTAAGGTTCCTGCACTTTATTCTCAGTGCACGGTCGCTTTGAGAGGGCGCTTACCAAAGAAGTCTTAGCTCGTCAGGGAGGAGCCACATGTGGCTTAGAAAGTGGCAATATTCATAAGTTGTGCCATATGTATCTCTAGTCATCTAGATATTTCGAAGCGTCCACAAGGTTGTACCGGTAGACTGAGCGGGTCAGCCGTCCTCCGGCTAACCATGGCAAGATCGTGTACCACCAAAGTACCTGTTACGGCACAGCAGTGGGCTGGATTCCACAGAAGGTCGAAAATGTAGCTCAGCCATCGCCGAATAGCTTCAACCTTGCCAAGCTCGTTTCAGCTAGCCCATCTTGCCTCAGATGTGTTCTTTGACCTTTCGTCGTCCTCGGGACATCTGGTCAATCTGAACTTTCATTTCAAGAAAGGAGTCCGCGCCGACCACCAAGGTGGATGTTATTTCGGTTGTCTCTGGGATCGTCGGCATCGCAGCTGCCGGGGACTCGCCAATGTTATCTACAACATAAGCGGCATATTCTCGGTTAGAGAATTGGCTAGAGTGCTCTATCTTCTGGCTGGTTGCCCTAAGCATTGAGCAGGCATATGCGGTCATTGCGCGAGAGCTGCACACCGCTCAAGCAGCGGGCCGAGGACGTAAAGGAGCTAGTAAGGCAGGACGCAATCAAGAAATCCAATACTCTTTTATGAGACAATACAAAATATCTACCATGCCCAGGAATCGACCGTAAGGGGAACCAGCGCTTTCTCACTCTCCAGTTCTGCCGCGAATTTTTCACCGCCTAGTCTCCACACCAACTCATTCCACCAGAAATCCCTCGGGCCAAATCTTAACGGTGTAGTGAACTCCCAATAATCTGGATACCAGCCAGCAGACTCCCAGTCCAGGAACCCCGAAATGTGACCATCTAGAACCATAATATTATGATGCTTGAGATCGCCATGAGTAAAGATGATTGGATGCCGCATTTTGCGCAGTCTTGTAGCAATTTCCACCGTCTCTTCGAACTTTTCCCGAGTTTCGAAGCCGTGGCTGGAGATGGAACTGAAGAGGTGGTCGTTGAATTCCGATTCAGATTCACACGGTCCGACTGCATGACTAGGGATGCGCACGCTCCTAACAGCAGTACCTAACACTGAACAGATCTGCTCTTTGCCCCATGGGTGAGACCATTTCCGCATGATTTGTAGGATACACTGTAGTTCTGCGAAAATGCTCTCCCGTTCATCATCGGTCATTCCCTCATACAATCCAGGGTCGCCCAGGTCCTTTCCCGGTATGCGGGTCATAAGTATTGACACCGGTGCATGAGGTGCGTCGGGATGCTCGCCGTATGAGACAATCTTTGGCACTGGAAAACCCGCAGACCGCGCTATCAAGGTTGCCGCTACTTCTTCAAGCCGCGTGCCGTCTGACCATTTTAACACCAGTCCAAATGGAAGGGCCGCAATCTGATTGTCAAATGGAATGCCACACCAATGGCAATAGTAGCTCGAGAAGGAACGAAGGTAATTGTGAAAGAATCCAAAAGCTTGACGAACACTTGGAGGGAAAAGGCGCGGCGTTGGTGGAATTGATGATGCTAGATCAACAGACCCAAGGACTTGATGAGGCCAAGTAAAGGTAGGCGAGAGAATTTTAGGTACAAGGTACCGAAGCCAACCCATTATGGTGGTATGTACGAAGTAATACTTGTAGTGAGGAAGTGGCGGTTAGGTTGTCGGTCAGAAGTTTGCGTGTGAAGATTGGACCCGGACGCACGAGCCACGATGCCAAGAAATATAAGCCATCACACTAATACAATGCAAGACTAGTACCGCTATAGACGCCCGGGACTTCCCAACCCGGCTTACGGGGGCCAATATCTTCGTGATTTTAAAGACTTCTGAGCCTATCGAAATTCTTCAAAAGCTGATGAGAAGTGTCTGTTGTGATTGCGAACTTGTTGTTACTGTGAGCTGTCAGAACTGAATAGACGCTAGTCCCAAAGAGGTACACATGTGACCTCCAACAGATGCCCCTTATGACGAATCTTGCCACGCGCGCGGCTATTGCTAAAGAGTGGCTGGATAGTGTGAGCGTTTCAAATCCTCAAACTTGCTGCGCATGTCTGGGCCTGACAATTAAGGCGTGTTTAGACTCTATTGCAGTATTTGTCGGGGATCTCATGGTTTTGACACGGACTTTTTTGTTTCGATTTCGAGTTCTCACATGTAGGGAACGGAAAAAATTTCAGACTGTACCTACTAACGATATGGTACCATAGGTATTCTACCACGGGTAGGTAGAGTCGGGTATTAGCTGCACTTTTTCTAGTTCGGTTTTATTAAGCCATTGTGATGTTCCCTAGAAGCATGTGTGCTACAAGCTCGGACTTTTATCCCCAAATAGTTTCTGCTCTCCCTGCCTTGCAGTTAGACTGCTGTCTGGCGCTTAGATTAAAGATCTAGCACATGGGACATTTTTCTCTGGCGCTTAGATATAAGACGGTGGTTTAAATCTCCGAATATGAAGAGTATATAGTTTGCACATGGTGCCCAAGCATCTCTGGCAGCCACTTCAATACATCCAACACCATTCCAAGAAACGTACAACCGCAGCAAACTCTACTACTTTGATCATGTCTCTCAACAATCTTCAAGCCAATGGTCTATATGTTATTCTCTTCCTGCGAACTTCGCCGCATACGCCGAACAACTTCCATTGGGGTCTCTATCTGCACAGTGATGCTACACAAGGAGGGACCAAGTATCACATCAAGCAACAGGGATCTGGTTGGATTGCAGATCATGGGAAGACTGCTGGCGTCTTCAAGTCCTTCTTACTCGTCGGACTCTTCCAAATCGCGACGATCCCCACTGGTTGGGAGGGCCATGTCGACCAGCAGCTCCGAACGTACGATTCGTCGCTGAACAGCTCGCCCAATATAACCTGTCGCGTCTAGCTCCTCTAGGTTCTAGAATTACTGCAGAAGGAAGTAAACGGGTGCAAGCTCCTCAAGTGTGCCGATCTGAGCGCACTCGAGGCAGAAATCATGGCCTGGGGGAATGAAAACGCCGCGTCCGCAGATCTAAACCGCCAACCGCGACCGGTCGCAGTATCGAGTATGTCTTCTCATATACTGTATTGGACAATAGGTACTAATGTGTTTCCGCAGAATACATTTAAGAATAATGTCGTGCGTGAATATTTAGAATGTTCGACTAACGTGTTTTACCGTGCCCGTCGGTAAGATGAACACCTGCGTTTGCGTCGTGCCCGTGCGTGCAAAACTGGGGGTAGGGCTGCCGGCTGCTAGCTTTAATCCTTTGATCCTTTGATCCTTTGGTAATTCTGCCTGGATTTATTTACTATACTTATGCGTGCCGTGTGCAAGTACAATCTAGGGTCTTGTTTTTTTTAGGGGGGTTTCCGGACGTAGCTGTGCGCTTGGCTGCGCGCTTTGGCGGTGCGCGGTTTGGTGGTGCGGTTTGGCGGTGCGCGCTTTGGCGGCGCGCGCTTTGGCGGTGCGCGCTTTGGGATTTGGCAGTGCGTGCTTTGGCGGTGCGCGCTTTAGCGGTGCGCGATTTGGCGGTGCGCGCTTTAGCAGTACGCCCTGGGTTGCTACTAAGCGTGGGGTGGGGCGTCGCGCTGGCTTCTACTCTACCTGTATGTGCCTGCGCAACTACATTGTACCTGCGCAACTGCGTTGTAGCCCTATCTAGAGTCCTAGAGTTGTTTTAGCGTCGTGTTGGGCTTGGCTGCTGGTTTAGTCGTGCTGCTGTAGGCGGGATTAATCTAGACATTTATTGTGTGTGCACGGTTTAGAGTTAGTGGCACAAGAACATGATAAATGGACGTGATAAATGGACGTGATAAATAGACGTGATAAATGAACGTGATAAAAGATTGATTGATATAGTTGACTGACCTAACAGATTGCTTATGTTGACGGGTTTGATGGAACTGGCTGAGTGCCGAGTTTGATGGAGGCTCGAGTCGACGAGTATAATGGAACTGGCTGAGTGTACTAACTAGCGTGAGGAGGTGAAGTTTGTTGAGGTGGGGTGGAGCAGAGGTTTGGTCCGAGGTGATGGAGGCTCGAGTCGACGAGTTTGATGGAACTGACTGAGTACTGAGTGTAATAGAGCTGACTGAGTGCCGAATTAATAGAACTGACTTAGTACCGAGTTGCTATCAACAACGTTACCTCATCAACGCCATCTCATTGACGTTACCTCATTGATGGAGGCTCGAGCTAACGAGTTCGATAGAATTAGCCGAGTGCTAGGTTGATAGAACTAGCTAAGTGCTATAGAACTAGCTAAGTGCCAAATTAATAGAACTGCCTAAGTAGTGCCGAGATAGAGACTCGAATTAGACGAATTAGACGAGTATAGTAGGGGTAACTAGCTGTTGTATGCTAAGCCCTCTAGACCTACTAATTAGCTCGCCTAGCTAGTCGCGGTCTAAGCAATCTAAGCGCTAATATAGGTAACGTCAAGATAGGTAACGTTAAGATAGGTAAGCTCAAGTTAACTTAGATACTACTAGATATTATAGTTTATTACAGCTAGCTTAGTATTAGATTGCTAGTAGATTACTACGCATGCGTAGGTAGTGTTGTACGCGAGTACTAAATTATTAGAACTAGCTAAGTACTAAGTTAATAGAACTAACTAAGATAAATACTAGCTAAGAATAGAGTTATTAATAGTATTATTTACTATCTTCTATAGATAAATAGCTAAGTTTAATAGAACTAGCTAAGTACTAGGTTAATAGAACTAGCTAAGTGTTAAATTAATAGAACTACCTAAGTAGTACTAAGATAGAGACTTAAATTAGACGAATTAGACGAGTATAGTAGAGTATAGTAGGGAGTAACTAGCTATATACTAAACCCTCTAGACCTACTAATTAGCTTGCCTAGCTAGCGCAGTCTAAGTAATCTAAGCGCTAATATAGGGTAACGTTAAGATAAGTAAGCTTAGATACTACTAGCTATTATAGTTTATTATAGCTAGCTTAGTATTAGATTGCTAGTAGATTACTACGTATACGTAGGTAGTGTTGTACGTAAGTACTAAATTAATAGAACTAGCTAAGTAGTACTAAGATAGAGACTTAAATTAGATAAATTAGACAAGTATAGTAGAGTATAGTAGGGGGTAACTAGCTATATACTAAGCCCTCTAGACCTACTAATTAGCTTACCTAGCTAGCGTAGTCTAAGTAATCTAAGTACTAATATAGGTAACTCTACTAGTAATCTAATACTAAGCTAGCTTTAATAAACTATAAAGTTAACTTAAGCTTACCTATCTTAACGTGTAAGGGAGTAATCCCTTTTATCTTTAAATTCTACCTATGTTAGTAAGTTTATACAAACTTACTAACATAGTAAGTGTTAGTAAGTTTGCAACTTACTAATATAGTAAGTATTAGTAAGTTTATAACTTACTAATACTTGTTAACGTACTAGCTTATTAGTAAGCTACTAGGTATATATACTTAGTACAACCCTAGATAACTCTTTATCTACTATTTACTCTTTTTTAATTAACTACTTACTACCTCCTTTAAGCTATACTTACGTAAAGTCTACTTTATAAAATAGTAGATTAACGTAAAATTTTGCCTACTCTAGGCCTCT
The DNA here is from genome assembly GCA_028456235.1 of Ophiosphaerella narmari. NCBI lineage: Eukaryota > Fungi > Ascomycota > Dothideomycetes > Pleosporales > Phaeosphaeriaceae > Ophiosphaerella > Ophiosphaerella narmari. The sequence goes on along the minus strand of JALNQA010000192.1, from coordinate 2,162 downwards.
TTACTACCTAGAGCTACGCTAGTAGCCCTCTTACCTATACTAGGGACGTTATAAGATAGCCTAATAGTAGCTAACTCTTAATTAAGACCTAGCTATTAAAGAGAACTAGACTACTAGGAATTAGATCCTACTTTAGCTATAGCGCGCTAGGTAGCCCCTTAAGTTTACTATATTATAGTTCTAGTTAAGGTTTCTAGTACTTTTTTACTAGTACTAGCGCTAACGTTTAAATAATATAGGTATCTAAAGAGAGTAGTTTAACTACCCTACTAGCTGTAAGCTTTAGCCTAAGCTAACTACGTATACCTAGGTAAGAGTATACTTAACTAGGCAAAACACCTAGGTAGTAGTACTAGGAGAAAACCCCTAAATCTACGTAAATTACTAGCGCCTAATTTATAAATACTAGGTAGTAGGCGCCCTATTTTTAATAAACCTTTACTAGCTAGCGCTAAAGATCCCTATTTCTATAACTAACGTACTAATATAGTAGTATATACCTACTATAACTTAGCTAGCCTTACTATAATTTAAGTACTACCTAGCTCCTTTTACTATAAAAGCTAGTCTTTCTAGACCTACCTTTCTTTTAATTAATAGCTACTATAGCCTTTTTCTTACTTATACCTAAGGTACTTATAAAATAAAGACACCCTATTATAGTAGACTTAAAAGCTAAGGCTAAAGAGTATAGAGGACGCCCTAGTACTACTATCCTATAGAAAATCTACAAGACGCGTACTAGGACTAGGTCCCTAGAAAAGTAGATATAGGAATTACTAGTACTAGTAGCTAAGAAAACCTAGAGCAACTTTTAATAATATAAGAATCCTTTATTAAAGGATAAAAGAGATAAAGTTGTTAACCTAAACTTATTTACTTACCTAGGACTAGCTAGCTCTAGATTAATTTTTTAAGCTAATACTAGGCCCTAAGTATACTAAGTATTTCTACCTAACGTAATTCTTTAGCTACGTATACTAGGTATATACCTAGCTAATAGCTCTATAATAGACCTAAACATCTCTATCTAGACTATAATAGAAGAATTTAACCTAGGGCTAGACCTTACCCTTATAGCCTAGGATAGCCTACTAGAATACAAGTTAGTTACTAAGGTCTCCTTTAATAACTAGACTACCTCCCTAAATAACTTAATAGATAAGGCCTAATAGGATATTAGCTAAAGTACTTTACTTTAATCTAACCTTACGCTAGAAAACGTATAGGAACTAGGGGATAGTATACTAATAAACGCTATAATAGACTATAACTTACTATAAGGAATAGTATTTATATCTTAGAATAAGCTTAGAAAGTCTCTTACCTATTTTAGCTAGCTTTAACCCTAGTTCTAGGCCCTTCTACCTACTATATATAGTAGTATTAAAGATAATAAACCTAGTAATTACTTACCTCTTAGGGATATTACCTTTACTAGACTAGTATTATACCTAGTTGTTACAAGCGTATAGACCCTTAAAGTAACTAATTTAGTAAATACTTAAAATTAGAAATATATAACCTACCTTAGTAGACTAGATAAATAACTCTCTATATAAGATAACTAACTTACCTAATAAGCTTAAGAGTATACCTAACTCTATAAGTACCTAGAATAAGCTCTATAAGACTATAACTCTATTGTAGTATTAGACTATATAGCTAAATTTATAGTATTAGCTAGTAGCTTAACTAACTAACTATAATTATTCTACGTACAAGCTTATATACAAGCTTAATTACAAGCTAACCTATAGGCTAACTTATAGGCTTACGCTAATAAGTTAATGTTAATAAAGTAACGTTAGTAGTAATTAAGATAGTAATTGCAATCGCGATAGTAATTAATATTACGTGTATGCTAAGAGCTTAGTAAGTAACTTTAACCTTTATAAGAATTAACGCTAGTACTACGCTAGTAGCTAGGCTAGTAAACTAGTAGAATATCGATATATCTAGACTTAGCTAAAGTAGGTACTAACCTACGTACTAGCTTATTCCTTATAGAGGTATAAAGGACTTAAAGGCCTAACCCTTATATAAGCTTAACGCTAGCTAAGGTATTACCCTAACTAAGGCTTGCCCTAACTAAGGCCTTACTATTACTAAGGTATTAGTAGCTAATAGAGCTAAGGATATATAGATAAGTATAATAGTAG
>JALNQA010000191.1:0-19563 GCA_028456235.1 Ophiosphaerella narmari | reverse complement strand
CGTAGGTAGTAAAAGGCGTATATTATATTAAATTTTAAGAAGATCTTTACTTTATTAAAGTAAGCTAGCGTTTCTCTAAAGAATAGAATAGGGTACTAATCTTTAATTGTTACCTTGTTTAATTCCTAGTAGTCTACGTAGACTTAGAGGCCCCTATCTAGTTTAGTAATAATTAGTAGATTATTCTAGGCTAAGGAGCTGTATTTACTAATAAATCCTATTTTCTCTATTTCTTAGATATATTTTTAGATTACTTTATCTTATTTTCCTATAAAGGAGTAAGGTTTAGTATCTAGGATCTTTGCGCCTAGCTTAAAGGTAATTTCTAAGTCGTGTAGTCTATAAAGGGGAAGGTTTTCTACTACTTTTTTATTAAAATAGGGTATAAGGTCTTAGTATAGTTAAAGCAACTTAGGAGATAGGATATCTTAGAGTTCTATTATAGGTAGTAGCTTATAAAATTATATATAATCTAACTCCTTAGCTATTTTATAGCTATAGACTAGGGGTAGGGATCTATCTAAGGTTAGCACTACAAGTATATTCTTATTCTTCCTAGTAAGAGCTTGTATTACGTAGTAGCTAATAGTCTAAATATTAACTAGTAAGTCTAGTTTATACCTATTAAGGTACTATTTAAAGGGCCTTATAGGGGTAGATAATAGTCTTTATACTAGCTTCTTAGGGGCTAAAGTAGAGTAATATCTAGGCGCGCTATAGTATACTACTAAGGGGGTTTCTTTAGTTATCTAATAATACTACTAATAGTAAATATCTAGAAAGGATAGCGTTTTATTATAGTAGTTAGGTTTTATAGTATAGACTCTACGCTATATAAATTCTAAAATAAAGTTAAACTAGCCTATATTCTTAATAATATAGGCTAACGTTTACTCTATATATATACTAATTTATAGAAAGAACTTAACTTAGTAGGTAATAGACTTAGATAGGGAACTATTATATCCTTTATAGATAATAGGTTTAGTTAACTAGATAATTTATAGTTTTATAAGTTTCTAGGCAAACTTTTATAAGATAAAGTTTACGTCTACTCTATTATCTACTAAGGTTCTAGCTATATAAGGTACTACAAGGTCTTTACCTATAAAGCTAGTAAAGGAGAATTAGCTTAATAATATTCTCTATAGGTTAGTTAGTAGTTTTCTATACTAGACTATTTATACTCTATAGGTTAAAGTATAGTATATTGTTATTATAAGAGCTAAGCTTTAGTAGTATCTTATATTCTTCTAATTTTATTAATCTCTAGGCTATAGCTTTAGGCCTAGGGTAGATTGTTTTCTAGGTCCTTGTCTAATTCTAGTTCTAGTTCTAGTTCCTAGTCTAATTAGGAGTCGTATTTAAAAAATTATTCCTTAGTTTCTATATCTAATTCTAGGTTAGAATTATCGTTAGTATATATATAGTAATTATTAGTCTTTTTTAGTACTTTAGGATCTATTATCTTTTATTTATAGTTAAGGTAGTCCTATTTTCTAGCGCCTAGTTTACTATAGCTAAAGTAGTAGATTTTATTAGGCCTATTAGACTAAGTCTTTAGGGTAGCCTTTTTACTAGGTAGGTATATTCCTTAGAATACTCTCTCTAGTTATAGGTATAGTTAATATATATCTCTTGTTAGTCTAGCTACTTTATCCTTAAAGTTATAAGATTAGGGATAGAACTTATTCTATATAGGCTATATAGTATAGAGCTAGGACTACTAGCTATCTATATCTAAGTTGTAATTATTTACTTTATTTTCTAGTATAGAGAGTATTTTATAGAAGTTAGCATTACTATTGTAGATACTAGGGGTAGTACTAATAGCGTCTTTAAGCTAGGGCTAAAGCTTCTTCTAGAGGTAGATATTATATAGCTATAGGTTCTATCTTTGTTTAAGGTATATATTATTAAATTTAGATAGGAATTTAGCCTATATAGACCTAGTAGTTTTATAGGTTAAGTATTCTAGCCTAAACTTAGCTATCTCTAGGGTTTTATAGTAAGCTTCCCTAGTTCCTATAGAATCTATATTACTAAAGTAGTAAAAGAGAGTAAAAAAATAAGTAAATTCTTCTTAATATAGGCATATAACCCTATTAGGTATAGTAAGGTATAACTACGCTAACTTAGTATAGTAGCGTATAATAATATTAGCCTAGGTTTATATACTAATATACTTTTTTCTATTTACTATAAAGTAGTTATATATAAACTAGATAAAGGATATAACGTCTATACTATATCTTAAACCTAAGAATTATAGTAGCTTTACTAAGTAATCCTCTTATTCTTTATACTAGTAAAAGTTAAAGGCTAGTTCCTATATACTAGTTAAAAATAGGGTTAGGGTAATTTCCTCCCTATTAAAGATATACTAGCCTACTATTGTTACTTAAGGCTTAAATTCCTCTTTAAGGTTGCTAGGTTAATAGCCTTATATTAAGATTCTTGTATTAGTAGGCTCTAGCTTACTAGGGGCTAGGGTATCTAGGTTAAAGGTTTCTAGTATAGCTCGTTTAGTAGGTAGGGCTATAGGTAGGGCCTTATAGAAGATTTTATCTTTACGTAGCTTATTATATTTAGCTATAGCTTCTTTATATAAGGCTTTATACTAGATAGCTTTATAGCCTAAGGTATTATATTACTTTACGATAGAGTTATAGTCTTATAGAGATTGTTCTAGGCGCTTATAGAGTTAGGTATACTCCTAGGCTTATTAGGTAAGTTAGTTATCTTGCGTAGAAAGTTATTTATCTAGTCTACTTAGGTAGGTTATATATTTTTAATTCTAAGCGTTTACTAAATTAGTTACTTCTAGGGTCTATATGCTTACAATAACTAGGTATAATACTAGTCTAGTAAGGGTAATATCCTTAAGAGGTAGGTAATTACTAGGTTTATTATCTTTAATACTACTATATATAGTAGGTAGAAGGGCCTAGAACTAGGGTTAGAGCTAGCTAAAATAGGTAAGAGACTTTCTAAGCTTATCTTAAGATATAAATACTATTCCTTATAGTAAGTTGTAGTCTATTATAGCGTTTATTAGTATACTATTACCTAGTCCCTATACGTCTTCTAGTATAAGGTTAGATTAGAGTAATATACTTATAAGGGAGTAATCCCTTTTATCTTTAAATTCTACCTATATTAGTAAGTTTACAACTTACTAATATAGTAAGTATTAGTAAGTTTGTAACTTACTAATATAGTAAGTGTTAGTAAGTTTATAACTTACTAATACTTGTTAACGTACTAGCTTATTAGTAAGCTACTAGGTATATGTACTTAGTACAACCCTAGATAGCTCTTTATCTACTATTTACTCTTTTTTAATTATTAACTACTTACTACCTCCTTTAAGCTATGCTTGCGTAAAGTCTACCTTATAAAATAGTAGATTAACGTAAAATTTTGCCTACTCTAGGCCTCTTTACTACCTAGAGCTACGCTAGTAGCCCTCTTACCTACGCTAGGGACGTTATAGGATAGCCTAATAGTAGCTAACTCTTAATTAAGACCTAGCTATTAAAGAGAACTAGACTACTAGGAATTAGATCCTACTTTAGCTATAGCGTACTAGGTAGCCCCTTAAGTTTACTATATTATAGTTCTAGTTAAGGTTTCTAGCGCTTTTTTACTAGTACTAGCGCTAACGTTTAAATAATATAGGTATCTAAAGAGAGTAGTTTAACTACCCTACTAGCTATAAGCTTTAGCCTAAGCTAACTATATATACCTAGGTAAGGGTATACTTAACTAAGTAAAATACCTAGGTAGTAGCGCTAGGAGAAAACCCCTAAATCTACGCAAATTACTAGCGCCTAATTTGTAAATACTAGGTAGTAGGCGCCCTATTTCTAATAAACCTTTACTAGCTAGCGCTAAAGATCTCTATTTCTATAACTAACGTACTAATATAGTAGTATATACCTACTATAACTTAGCTAGCCTTACTATAATTTAAGTACTACCTAAGCTCCTTTTACTATAAAAGCTAGTCTTTCTAGACCTACCTTTCTTTTAATTAATAGCTACTATAGCCTTCTTCTTACTTATACCTAAGGTACTTATAAAACAAAGACACCCTATTATAGTAGACTTAAGAGCTAAGGCTAAAGAGTATAGAGGACGCCCTAGTACTACTATTCTATAGAAAATCTACAAGACGCGCGCTAGGACTAGGTCCCTAGAAAAGTAGATATAGGAATTACTAGTACTAGTAGCTAGGAAAACCTAGAGTAACTTTTAATAATACAAGAATCCCTTATTAAAGGATAAAAGAGATAAAGTTGTTAACCTAAACTTATTTACTTACCTAGGACTAGCTAGCTCTAGATTAATTTTTTAAGCTAATACTAGGCCCTAAGTATACTAAGTATTTCTACCTAACGTAATTCTTTAGCTACGTATACTAGGTATATACCTAGCTAATAGCTCTATAATAGACCTAAACATCCCTATCTAGACTATAATAGAAGAATTTAACCTAGGGCTAGACCCTACCCTTATAGCCTAAGATAGCCTACTAGAATACAAGTTAGCTACTAAAGTTCCCTTTAATAACTAGACTACCTCCCTAAATAACTTAATAGATAAGGCCTAATAGGATATTAGCTAAAGTATATTACTCTAATCTAACCCTACGCTAGAAGACGTATAGGGACTAGGTAATAGTATACTAATAAATACTATAATAGACTATAACTTACTATAAAGAATAGTATTTACATCTTAGGATAAGCTTAGAAAGTCTCTTACCTATTTTAGCTAGCTCTAACCCTAGTTCTAGGCCCTTCTACCTACTATATATAGTAGTATTAAAGATAACAAACCTAGTAATTACTTACCTCTTAGGGATATTACCCTTACTAGACTAGTATTATACCTAGTTATTGTAAGCGTATAGACCCTAGAAGTAACTAATTTAGTAAATGCTTAGAATTAGAAATATATAACTTACCTAAGTAGACTAGATAAATAACTTTCTATACAAGACAACTAACTTACCTAATAAGCTTAAGAGTATACCTAACTCTATAAGTACCTAGAATAATCTCTATAAGACTATAACTCTATTATAGAGTAATATAACGCTTTAGGCTATAAAGCTATCTAGTATAAAGCCCTATATAAAGAAGCTATAGCTAAATATAATAAGCTATGTAAAGATAAAATCTTCTATAAGGCCCTACCTATAGCCTTACCTACTAAATAAGCTATGCTAGAAACCTTTAACCTAGATACCCTAGCCCCTAGTAAGCTAGAGCCTACTAATACAAGAATCTTAATACGAGGCTATTAACCTAGCAACCTTAAAGAGGAATTTAAGCCTTAAGTAATAATAGTAGGCTAGTATATCTTTAATAGGAAGGAAATTACCCTAACCCTATTTTTAACTAGTATATAGAAACTAGCCTTTAACTTTTACTAGTATAAAGAATAAGAGGATTACTTAGTAAAGCTACTATAATTCTTAGGTTTAAGACGTAGTATAAATATTATATCCTTTATCTAGTCTATATATAACTACTTTATAGTAAATAGAAAAAAGTATATTAGTATATAAACCTAGGCTAATGTTATTATATACTACTATACTAAGTTAGTATAGTTATACCTTACTATACCTAACGAGGTTGTATACCTATATTAAGAAGAATTTACTTATTTTTTTACTCTCTTTTACTACTTTAGTAATATAGATTCTATAGGAACTAGGGAAGCTCGCTATAAAACCCTAGAGATAGCTAAGTTTAGGCTAGAATACCTAACCTATAAAACTACTAGGTCTATATAGGCTAAATTCCTATCTAAATTTAATAATATATACCTTAAATAAAGATAGAACCTATAGCTATATAATATCTACCTCTAGAAGAAGCTTTAGCCCTAGCTTAAAGACGCTATTAGTACTACCCCTAGTATCTATAATAGTAATACTAACTTCTATAAAATACTCTCTATACTAGAAAATAAAGTAAATAATTATAACTTAGATATAGATAGCTAGTAGTCCTAGCTCTATACTATATAGCCTATATAGAATAAGTTCTATTCCTAATCTTATAACTTTAAGGATAAAGTAGCTAGACTAATAAGAGATATACATTAACTATACCTATAACTAGAGGGAGTATTCTAAGGAATATACCTACCTAGTAAAAAGGCTACCCTAAAGACCTAGTCTAATAGGCCTAATAAAATCTACTACTTTAGCTATAGTAAACTAGGCGCTAGAAAATAAGACTACCTTAACTATAAATAAAAGATAATAGATCTTAAAGTACTAAAAAAGGCTAACAATTACTATATATATACTAACGATAATTCTAACCTAGAATTAAATATAGAAACTAAGGAATAATTTTTTAAATACGACTCCTAATTAGACTAGGAACTAGAACTAGAACTAGAATTAGACGAGGACTTAGAAAATAATCTACCTTAGGCCTAAAGCTATAGCCTAGAGATTAATAGAATTAGAAGAATATAAGATACTACTAAAGCTTAGCTCTTGTAATAATAATATACTATACCTTAACCTATAGAGTATAGATAGTCTAGTATAGAAAACTACTAACTAACCTATAGGGAATATTATTAAGCTAATTCTCCTTTACTAGCTTTATAGGTAAAGACCTTATAGTACCTTATATAGCTAGAACCTTAGTAGATAATAGAGTAGATATAAACTTTGTCTTATAAAAGTTTACCTAGAAACTTATAAAACTATAAATTATCTAGTTAACTAAACCTATTATCTATAAAGGATATAATAGTTCCCTATCTAAGTCTATTACTTACTAAGTTAAGTTCTCCCTATAAATTAATATATATATAGAGTAAACGTTAGCCTATATTATTAAAAATATAGGCTAGTTTAATCTTATTTTAGGATTTATATAGTATAGAGTCTACGCTATAAAACCTAACTACTATAATAGAATACTATCCTTTCTAGATATTTACTATTAGTAGTATTATTAGACAACTAAAGAAACCCCCTTAGTAGTATACTATAGCGCGCCTAGATATTACTCTACTTTAGCCCCTAAGAAGCTAGCATAAAGACTATTATCTACCCCTATAAGGCCCTTTAAATAGTACCTTAATAGGTATAAACTAGACTTACTAGTTAATATTTAGACTATTAGCTACTACGTAATACAAGCCCTTACTAGGAAGAATAGGAATATACTTGTAGTACTAACCTTAGATAGATTCCTACCCCTAGTCTATAGCTATAAAATAGCTAAGGAGTTAGATTATACGTAATTTTACGAGCTACTACCTATAATAGAACTCTAAGATATCTTATCCTCTAAGTTACTTTAACTATACTAAGACCTTATACCCTATTTTAATAAGAAAGTAGTAGAAAACCTTCCCCCTTATAGACTATACGACTTAGAAATTACTCTTAAGCTAGGCGTAAAGATCTTAGATACTAAACCCTACCCCTTTATAGGAAAACAAGATAAAGTAATCTAAAAATACGTCTAAGAAATAAAGAAAATAGGATTTATTAGTAAATATAGCTCCCTAGCCTAGAATAATCTACTAATTGTTACTAAACTAGATAGGGGCCTCTAAGTCTACGTAGACTACTAGGAATTAAATAAGGTAATAATTAAAGATTAGTACTCTATTCTATTCTTTAGAGAAACGCTAGCTCGCCTTAATAAAGTAAAGATTTTCTTAAAATTTAATATAATATACGCCTTTTACTACCTACGTATTATACTAAATTTAGAATAGCTTACTATATTTATTATACGCTTTAGTACCTATATATACAAAGTAGTACCCTTTAGCCTTACTAATATACTAGCTACCTTCTAACGCGTAATTAACTTAGCTCTATAAGAATTTCTAGATAAATTTTACACTATATATATAGATAATATTCTAGTTTACTTAGATAATAAAGTAGAATATATTTAGCACGTTTGTAAAGTACTTATATAACTAAAAGAGTATAGCTTCTTTATAGACCTTAAGAAATCTAGCTTCTATACTATATTAGTTAAATTTCTAGGTATAATTATATTAGATAAAGGAATAGTAATAGACCTTACTAAAGTCTAGGTAGTTTAAGAATAGAAGATACTAAAAACCCCTAAAGAAGTTTTAGCTTTTCTAGGCTATACTAGATTTATAAGGTAGATTGCTAACTATAGACAAAGGGCCTTAAGGTTAGGATATAATAGCAAGTTAGTAACTAGGGTTAGGGTAATAGGCAAGCGTTACTAAGGGACTTAAGGTTTAATAGGGTTATAGGTATGCAAGTAAGTTAGAGGTCTAAGTAAGACTTATATTATACTTAACTATAAGGCTTTAAGGTTGTAAAGCCTCCTTTCTATATACTAAGGCTACTTACTAACTTAGTACTTCGTGCTTTACTAAGTACTTATTAGTAACTTAGTACTTTGTACTTTACTAAGTACTCGTTAGTAACTTAGTACTTTGTACTTTACTAAGTACTTGTTAGTTACGTGTCTATATTGTAATCTACTACGTTATCCTATCTAGGGTCTAAGTAGTCCTTGTAGTCGCGCTAGTCTTCTAATAGTTCTATTAGTTCTAGGTTATGTATAAGGTTGTTACCCGTAACACTATCTCCCCCTCCTACTAGAGGTGCGTTGTTCTATTCTAGGTCTAGGTTATTAGCGTCTTAGATCTAGATAGTTTCCCTTAGATCTCGTTCTCTAATGCCCTCTAAATCTACACTCTAAAAGCGCGCTCTTATTGCCTGTGTTTATTGTAATAGTATTAAAGTAATACCTTACCCTTATTATACTAGTAAAGGATTGCGTTGTATAGTATCTAAGAAGGATAGTAAGGCGTGTAAGGCGTATATTAATACAAACGTTTAGTATTGTTATTCTTATCCTAGGGTTTCTATAGCTAAGTATACGTGTTCTATTATAATAGAGGTGTCCTAACTAAGATCTCTTAGGGAGAGCCGTTAACTAGGCTTAAGATAAATTATCTACTTAGATCTAGGCTGCTAAGTAGGCTTAGTAGGAGCTACTTAATAAGGTAGTAGAGAATTAAACTCTCCTAAATTATCTTTGTAAGCTAGAGAAGTATAACAATAAATAGTCCTCTACTTAGTCTCGCGTAGTTAAGGCTAAGCTTAACGCTGTTAAGGTAGAAGAGGGTTGCTCTCCTCTAGGTAACGTTGTCTCTCTAGTTGTCTCTCTATCCTTCTCTAATAGCGCTCGTCCTCTAAGGGACTTTAATAGGTTTCTTAGGTTACTATAAAATAGGCTAGAGGGTTTTAACTTTAGAACTCCTCTAGTAACTTAGGGTAATTAAGGTTGTCTTCTAGTTGCTAGGTATTTTCCTACAGTTTGCCTTTATTGTCTATTCCTTGCTAGCTAACTAGGTAGTAGTTCTTTCTATTGCGCTATCGTTGCGCTAGGATCTCCTCTACCTCTTATTCCTTATCGTCTTATCTATAGGTAGCTGCGTCGTAAGCTACTAGTTATATATCTAGTAGTACCCTTTCTAGGTATAAAATATAAAAGGTTAGGTAGACTTTTATAGTTAGTAGTAGTTTAAGATAGTAGTTATTTTCTCTAACTTATTTATCTACCTTATAAGGACTAATCTTAACGTAGTCTAGTTTGTTACTTAGTCTAGTGCTCTTAATATTTTTTTATTATAGCTAGACCTTATCTCCCCTCTTAAATTATAGTCCCTAGATTCTTTTCTTGTTGTAATTTCGTTCTATAGTAGTATTTACTAGTTTAGCATCTATTTTAAGTTACTTGTAGATCTCTTAGATCCTTACTATACTTTATCGTGCGCTTAGGCTGTATATTTCTATATTAATTAAGTTGTTTCCTATCGTAGGGTTGTATCTATAGTTTGCGTAATATAGTATTATTTCTATCGTGCTGTAGTATGCTGTATTATATGTAAACTAAGCTAGTAGTAGTAGTATTACCTAATTATCCTATTTATAGTTAAGGTAGTATCTTAAGTATTATTCTACTATTTAGTTAAGTTGCTCTATAGCTCTATCTATTTAAGAATAAAAGCTTATTAATATTCCTAGCTTAATTCCTAGTTTTGCTATAAAAACCTACTAATACTTTAATATAAACTTTAGATCCCTATCTAATATAATCTTATCTAGTACTCTATATTCTACTAAGATTGTTTATAGTATTATATAGGTAAACTAGGGTACCTTTATCTTCTCTAGGTATAGGATAAAATATCTATATTATATTAACTTATCTACTATTATAAGTATAGAATCGTACTAGGTTCTAGTAACTAGGTCCTTTAACTTTAGTAGTTTTATAATAAAGTCTAGGGAGATTGTTCCCTATAGTCTCTCTACTAGTTCTATTGTTTATAACAGTCTATAAGGTATATGTTAGTCTACTTTGTTTCTATAATATTCTAGGTATTCTACTAGTACTATTGTTACTACTACCCTAGCCTTTAGGATATAGTACTCCTAGACTAGTTACCTTAGTATCTTCTTAATTTCCTAGTAGCTATATACTAGTAGTTTATAGAATCGTTAGACGAATTCCTTCTATATACTTTTTAGGATGTATATTTAGTTATATACTCTTGTTAACCTATTAATAGTTTGTTTCTCTAGGAGCGTTTCTAATTTGTCTCTTACTTTGTTTGTTTCTATTTAGATCTATTTAGTCTATTTATCTTAGGTTCTAACTAATTCCTGCGTTGCTATAATCTTAGGATAGTTAAACTATAATAAGCTATTATTTATCTTATATAGTAAGGCTCCCTCTATTAGCGTATAGCCTATGTTTAGTTTATATCTTTAACTAAGTACGTTAGCTCTTAGGTTTTCTTTTCCTTTATAGTGTTAGATCTTAAAATCGTACTCTATAAGGATCTACAACTATTAGTACTATTATAGGGTTAGTTCCTTGTTAAGTATAAATCTTATAAGATTCTTATAGTTAGTATAGACTACTATAGGGTATTCTACCCCCTAGAGGTATACTCTCTATTCTTTAAAACATACTACAATTGTAAGTAGTTCTTTATTATAGATGTCGTAATTCCTCTCTATAGGTGTTATTGTCCGTGCGTAGTAGTATACTAGGTAGAGGTGTCTATTATTATCCTCTTAGAGTAGTACTCCTAATATTGCGCTATTTAAGGCGTCTATTTCTATTCTAGGTTGTTTTTTAGGTATATAGATCTGTAGTACTAGTTCCTTTATAAATTCCGCCTTTATTTTCTAGAAGGCCTCTCCTTCCTAGTTTATTTATATAAATAGGACGTCCTTTTTTATTAGCCTATATAGGGGGCCTACAATATCTATCTAGTTTAGAATAAGTTTTTAGTAGAAATTGTAGAATCCTATAAAGGACTATAGCTATACTAATGTCTTAGGGTCTTTCTAGGTAAGTATTTCCTATATTTTTGTAGGATCTACTCCTAAGTATCCTAGTATAATTATATATCCTAAGTACGTAGTCTTCTATATATAGAACTTATACTTCTTCTTATATAGTTATAATTTTACTTATATTAATATCTCTAGAATAGTTTGTACGTACTACCTATGTTCTTCTAACGTTCTTAAGTAGACTAAAATGTTATCTAGGTATACTATAGTAAATTTATCTAGGTATAGTTGTAATACGTTGTTAATTTAAGCCTAAAAGGTTCCTAGTACGTTAGTTAATCTAAAAGGTATTACTAAGTATTTGTATAGTCTACGTCTTAACTAGACTACTATTTTCTATTCTTTGCCCTTAGCTATCCTAATCTAATAGTAGGCGTTTCGTATATCTAGCTTTGTAAACTACTAAGTATTAACTAACTAATCCTATAGTTCTAAGATTAATAGTAGTAGGTATTAGTTCTTTATAGTAATATCGTTTAATTATTAATAATTAATATATAATTGTTTTTCTATTATACCCTTCTTTAGTATAAATATAAGTAGGTATACTACTAGTAAGCTAGATAGTTATATCTATCCCTTCTTAAGACTATCCCTAATGTATTCTTGTAGTAATTTATCCTCCTTAAGGGTTAGCTTATAGATAGGTCTATATTTAGGCGTCGTTCCTAGTTTTAATAGAATTGTTGCGTCCTAAGGTTAGTATTCTAGTAGTGTCTCGTCTAGTATAGAGAAAACTTCTCGTAATTTATTATATTCGTTAGGTATAATTATCTTCCTATAGGGTACCTCTTCTACTATATATAGATATACTATGTATTTGTTAGTCTTTCTAGGTCTATAGAATATAACTATTCCTATTTTCTAATTAATTTATAGGTTAGCTTATTTAAGCTATAGGGTTCCTAAGATAATATCTTATCCTCTATCTATTTCTATAACGTCGCATATAATAGGTCCTATCTAACCTTCTAGCTTAAGGTAAGTAGATTTTGTTTCTTCTATAACTAGGCTCTTAAAGGCTTTTCTTTTAATTGTTATAATATTATAACTATACTATTTCTACTTAGTTAGTATACGTCTAATGTTTACGTACTATTATAAAGCAAAATTTCTTGTTGCTCTACTATCTATTATAGCTATAACTAGTTAATCTCCTAAGAATCCGTGTATAAAGATTCTAGAGTTAAGGTTTATTTGTCTAGTAGCCTATAGCTATAGGTTTTCTTATTCCTATTCTTCTACTTCTATCTTTTTAATACGTTCTTTTATTTCCTTATATTCTAGGCATTTGTTGTTAGTATAGTAGGTAGCTAATCTTCTTAGGTAGTATTTAATAGGTCGCGTTAGCGGTAGTTCTATATAAACATATCCTAGTTAGTTCTACTAGGGTGTTAGTTGCTAGTCTCTAGTTAGCTATTTGTCTATTTTATAGTATTTACATTCCTCTACAAGGTAGTAGGTCTAGTCTAATTATTAGTATTTAGTGTATTTAGCGTTCCTTAGCTAACTATTCTTAGATATCTATATAGGATTAATTTTCTAGTACTATATTAAGGTTAGTTCTTCTACTATTTTATTGTAGCACCTTAATAGCTATGTAACTTCCTTATTACCTATAACAAGCGTGTCTAGGACTTTAAGGTTTCTAGATTTATCCTTAATAATAATGTTAGGCGTTTCTAAGAAAGTATATTATTACTTAGGTATAACTTTACTAGACCTTGTATCTATAGGCGAGTCCTTTAAGACTAATTCTTAGGTAGACTCCTCTTAAGTTACTACTAGTTGTACCTTTTCTAGCTAGTATCTTATACTTACCTTTACGTTGCTATGCTCTTCGCAGTAGTTATTATAGTACTTAGTCTAGTATTTCTTTATATGTTTACTTGTTCTAGCTAGTTTTACTAGTTCTAGTACTTCCTTAATTTCCTTAGTTACTACTGCTCGTTCCTTTCCTAATCCTTAGTTGTTTAGGGCTTTAAATAGGTAGTTCCTAGTAAAATATCCTAGTTATTTATACTTAAAGCATGCTTTCGCGTCCCTAAGTCTTTGCTTATTAGGGTCTACTCGTCTATTCTAGTTTGTGCGCTCGTGCGTAGTACTTAGTTATATTAGTTCTAGGCTGTATAAATCCTTCTTTAGTATATTTTAATAATATAGTTAGTTATTCTATATATTTGTCGTGCTAGGTAGTTTGTTCCTATTAAATATGTATAATTAGTTGTTAATCTTAATAGTAAGCTAAATTAATTCCTAAAGTGTTTCTAGCATATCTATTAAGATAAGAGCCTATTAGAGTAATAGTTTAAGACCTTTATAGTACTAGTCTCTTAGGGCTTTATTGCCCTAGTTTAACTTTACTACAAGTTACTTAAACTCTAAAGTATAATAGGCTATAGACCTAGTCTACCTTAGCCTTTAGAGTTTAGCCTTTGCTACTCCCTTTAAATCTACGTCTCTAAATGTAAGGCTTAATCTTTGCTTAAAATAATTGTAGCTACTAAAAAGCTATACTATCTTAACGCTTTTCTAGTTGTCTAGGCCTAAGCTCTCTTCTAAGTATATTTTAAACTAGTCTATTACTTTTCCTATAAGGTAGGCTACTACAAAGGATACTTTGTAGGTTTTACTCTAGATTTAGCTAGAGTTAAGTGTTATATAGATTAATATGTTAGCTAGGAATCCCTTAAGCTTAGTTCTAGTACTATTAAACTTCTCTAGTATTTTAAGTTTAAGTAGTTTAGTCTTTATATTGTTAAGTTATATAGTAAGCTTGTAGATCTATTACGCTGCGCGTTGTAGGAGTTCTTAATCTTCTCCTTAGGCTTTAAGAATATCTTAGATCTAGATATTATTTGTCGTAATTGTTAGTACGCTCGAAGATTGCGTATAAGTTATTATTGTTGCTACTAACCTTAATAGTTAAAGTATAAGGTAGATTGCTAACTATAGATAAAGGGCCTTAAGGTTAGGATGCAACAGCAAGTTAGTAACTAGGGTTAGGGTAATAGGTAAGCGTTACTAAGAGACTTAAGGTTTAATAGAGTTATAGGTATATAAGTAAGTTAGAGGTCTAAGTAAGACTTGTATTATACTTAACTATAAGGCTTTAAGGTCGTAAAGCCTCCCTTCTATATACTAAGGCTACTTACTAACTTAGTACTTCGTGCTTTACTAAGTACTCGTTAGTAACTTAGCACTTTGTACTTTGCTAAGTGCTCGTTAGTAACTTAGTACTTTATACTTTACTAAGTGCTCGTTAGTTACGTATCTATATTGTAATCTACTACGTTATCCTATCTAGGGTCTAAGTAGTCCTCGTAGTTGCGCTAGTCCTCTAATAGTTCTATTAGTTCTAGGTTATATGTAGGGTTGTTACCTATAACAAGATTCCTCTAGCGCTTTATTAAGGATTACTTAAGCCTTACCCTACTACTTACTAAGCTAATTAAGTTTAAAGTTATTACTATACTTACTAAAGGAAATAGGCTACCTCTATAAAAGACTTACTACAAGCTATTTACAATTACCTAGGAATATATTAATACCTTTAATAAGCTAAAAGTAGCCTTTTAGCTAGGAGTAGTCTTACTCTACTTTAACCCCTTAAAGCCTATCTATATTTAAATAGATACCTTAGGATAGGTAGTAGGTAGAGTAATAAGCTAACTAAATAAGGATAGAATCTAGCAACTAGTTAGCTTCTTCTTAAAAAAGTATACCCTAGTAGAGTATAACTATAATATCTACAACTTAGAACTTATAGCTATTATTTAAGTATTTAAAGAATAGGAACTAGAACTTATAGGTAGCCTATACATAATTAGCGTTGTTATAGACTACTATAACCTAGAAACCTTTATAATAACTAAAAAACTTAACTACTATTAGGCCTACTAGTTACTATTCCTATCCTAATTTAACTTCTACATTAAATACGCACTAGGAGATATAAATAGGATTACTAACGCCCTAAGTAGACGCCTATAGGATTTACCCTTTAACGACTTAGACCCCTATATATTAGGTACTAACTAAATTATCCTTAAGCCCTACGTTCTAGCCCTAGGAGTTAAGCTAGTATTAGATATAGTAATTTGCGCCCTAAGCCTCTTAGACCCTAGAAAACTAAATAGGTTTACGCTAGAATAAGCTACTATAGTACGCGCCTACCTTTACTATATTTCTAAGATAAACCCTAATTCTATAAAACTACTAGAAGAGTTTTTACTACCTACTAATAGGAAATTAGACCTAGAACTCTTACTATACCCTACTAACCTACGCCTAATAGAAGAACTCCTAGATATAGCGTATACTAAAGACCCTATAGCCTAAGCTATATTTACTACTATAGATAGTAGAGCTTAGAAACTATTAAAAGCCTTCTATAAAGTAGGGTACTATTTTTTATAATTAGATATTAGCTCTACTAGATCTAGTAAGGAAAGGTACCTCTAGGTTAATAGAATACGCCTATACATCCCCTTAAACGCCTAACTTTGTTGCTAAATCTTTAACCTATACTATAATTATTAGTTAGTAGGCTATAAAGGACTCTATAGTACGCTATATCTAATATATAAGTACTATTACTAGCTAAAAATACCCTAAGTAATTAAGTAATACTATAACGCTTACCTAACCTACTACTATACAAAGAGCCCCTAAGACAGTAGATATAGCTATCTCTAACCTATACTAATCCTTTACGCATACTAGACTAATATTTTAGTAGACTATATTTAAGCCCTACTACTATATAAAAATAGTAGTAGGATCTATAAATATATCCTAGTAATTTACTATTAACTTATAAAAAGACGCTACTTCTTTCTATACAAGTTCCTAAAACCTAAAGAAGCTACCTAGTATTTTATAACTATCTTTAAGCTCTATAGAGTTCTAATTAATATTATATCTAATAGAGGAACTACTTTTATAGGATAGTTTTAGCGCTAGGTCTATAAACGCCTCTATATTACGCAAAAGCTTTCTATAGCCTACTACTTAGAAATAGATAGCTAGACTAAATAAATAAATTAGGCCTTAGAAATTTTCCTAAGGTAGTACGTTAATTACGAGTAAGATAATTAGGCTACTTAGCTATATATTGCTAAGTTTTAAGTAAATAATACTATTAATGCCTCTATTAGGATAACCCCTTTTTTTGTAGATTTAGGATACTACCCTTATAGTAGTATATACTCTAGCGAGAATAATAAATCCTAGCTAAACCCTTCCTAACGTAAGCAACGTATATAAGTAGACGAGCTACTTACTACCTATAGCAACCTAGTAGTATACCTTAAGGAAAAAATACTCTAGGCGTAGTAAGAATAAATAGCTTAAGCTAATATTTCTCGTTACAGTATACTAGTATATAAGGTTAGCGACTAAGCTTATATTAGTATAGCTAATTAGAAAACTACTTGTCTAACCCTAAAGCTTAACAACTAGTAGGTAGGCCCTTACCCTATTACAAAAGTTATCTACGATAGTAGGGTATATAAACTTGTACTACCCTAGGAAATGCTAAACAAAGGTATATTTCCTGTCTTTTACCTAAAGCTACTACGCCCTAGAGACTAGAAGCCCCTACTAGACTAAGACCTACCCTAGCTAGTCCCTATTATTATTACTAATAAAGGAACTAGTAGTATATATAAAGAATATTTTATTAAAGCTATTATAGACGTACGCCTTAAAGAGCGAGGTAAACTAGTAGGTTAGTACTATTTAGTATAATAGATAGGATATAAAAAACCTACGTAGGAGCCTATAGAAGAATTTGCTAAATACAAAGCTACCTTTAGCTTTTACTAGAACTACCTAGAGAAACCTACGCTACTAATCTTACGCATACCTATAAATTAGAAACCTAACAAGGATACAACCTATTAAGGTACTACGCTCTACTACCTTAAAAGCTACTACCTTAAGCCTAGCCTATAATAAATAGCTACTTGTAGTCTTAAGGCGCCTAGTAGTAAACTAATAAGGACTTTAATTGCTAAAGCTATATAAGGCCTACTACCTAAAATAGGCACTAAACTATAGGATAGAGGGTTGCCTTACCCTAGTAATGTACTAGCAACAAGTACGCAGCTAACTACTACCTAGGAAACAAGGCTAGCTAGTATAATACTAGTTTTACTAAAAAAGGCGGCGTAAGCTTAGGTAGTACTATAAGTAATAGCCCCTAAAAAGCCTACAAAGTTTAGAGAAGAAGTACTAGAGTCTAGTAATTAAGCTGCCCTATACCCTAAGGCTAAAGCCTATAGTACTCCTATACCTACTAGAAAAGCTTTTACAACGCAACTGTTACTTACTATTAAGTTAAGCGTAGAGTAGTTAATTATTAGAGATCTTAAACTACTCCTCTTATATAATATACAAATACTTTTAGGTTTAATTTTGTTATCGTAGAGTTAAGGTAGTAGAAAAGGGTATATAGTTAATACGTTTTATATATAGAAGTTATATAAAACTAATATTTATACTAAATTTTATAAAAACCTTAGCTTTATACTTGCTAAGTACTACCTTAAACTTAGCTATTTTCGACCCTACTTCCTTTTTATTAACTTTTCTTAGCCTCTATTAAAGCTATCTACTAGTATACGCTAGTAATAGACTTATATAGGCCCCTATCTAGCTCTAGGGATTTGCCTATTAAGAGGAGGGAGACGTATAAGGGAGTAATCCCTTTTATCTTTAAATTCTACCTATGTTAGTAAGTTTGCAACTTACTAATATATACTAATATTAGTAAGTTTATACAAACTTACTAATATAGTAAGTATTAGTAAGTTTGCAACTTACTAACATAGTAAGTGTTAGTAAGTTTGTAACTTACTAATACTTATTAACGTACTAGCTTATTAGTAAGCTACTAGGTATATGTACTTAGTACAACCCTAGATAGCTCTTTATCTACTATTTACTCTTTTTTAATTATTAACTACTTACTACCTCCTTTAAGCTATGCTTGTATAAAGTCTACCTTATAATACTTTAGCTAATATCTTATTAGGCCTTATCTATTAAGTTATTTAAGGAGGTAGTCTAGTTGTTAAAGGGAACTTTAGTAGCTAACTTATATTCTAGTAGGCTGTCTTAGGCTATAAGGGTAGGGTTTAGCCCTAGGTTAAATTCTTCTATCGTAGTCTAGATAGGGATGTTTAGGTCTATTATAGAGCTATTAGCTAGGTATATACCTAGTATACGTAGCTAAAGAATTGCGTTAGGTAGAAATACTTAGTATACTTAGGGCCTAGTATTAGCTTAAAAAATTAATCTAGAGCTAGCTAGTCCTAGGTAAGTAAATAAGTTTAGGTTAACAACTTTGTCTCTTTTATCCTTTAATAAGGGATTCTTGTATTATTAAAAGTTACTCTAGGTTTTCCTAGCTACTAGTGCTAGTAATTCCTGTGTCTACTTTTCTAGGGACCTAGTCCTAGTACGCGTCTCGTAGATTTTCTATAGGATAGTAGCGCTAGGGCGTCCTCTATACTCTTTAGCCTTAGCTCTTAAGTCTACTATAATAGGGTGTCTTCGTTTTATAAGTACCTTAGGTATAAGTAAGAAGAAGGCTATAGTAGCTATTAATTAAAAGAAAGGTAGGTCTAGAAAGACTAGCTTTTGTAGTAAAAGGAGCTTAGGTAGTACTTAAATTATAGTAAGGCTAGCTAAGTTGTAGTAGGTATATACTACTATATTAGTGCGTTAGTTATAGAAATAGAGATCTTTAGCGCTAGCTAGTAAAGGTTTATTAGAAATAGGGCGCCTACTACCTAGTATTTGTAAATTAGGCGCTAGCAATTTGTATAGATTTAGGGGTTTTCCCCTAGCGCTACTACCTAGGTATTTTACCTAGTTAAGTATGCCCTTGCCTAGGTATGCGTAGTTAGCTTAGGCTAAAGCTTGTAGCTAGTAGGGTAGTTAAACTGCTCTCTTTAGATACCTATATTATTTAAACGTTAGCGCTAGTACTAGCAAAAAAGCGCTAGAAACCTTAACTAGAACTATAATATAGTAAACTTAAGGGGCTACCTAGTACGCTATAGCTAAAGTAGGATCTAATTCCTAGTAGTCTAGTTCTCTTTAATAGCTAGGTCTTAATTAAGAGTTAGCTA
>JALNQA010000190.1:0-19853 GCA_028456235.1 Ophiosphaerella narmari | reverse complement strand
AAACTTACTAACATTAGTATATGTTAGTAAGTTGCAAACTTACTAACATAGGTAGAATTTGAAGATAAAAGGGATTACTCCCTTACAATATATTATATAAAATAAAATAATATTAAGTAATATTTAGAAATAAATATATTATCTATTGTTAAATAATATATAGATAGTATTATAGGTAATAGTATAGATGTAACAAGGGTCTTGGTGGAGATACCCGAAATCATAGGGATCTCGAGGTCTTTGGTACTCCAGGACCTCTAGGACCTCAACTGTACCAATGTCTATAGTACTAGCCTAGGGCGGGGCCGATGCGCTATGCTAGCGCATAAAAGGCCTCCCACTTGCGGAAAGAGTCTAGCAAGTATTATTCACTTTTCAATCAAGACCTTTACTTGAATATACGTGTCATCCCTTCACTATCTCCTGTGGCCTACGGCAAGTACTATTGCCTTCCAGCTACCCCTTTACAATAGATAATATTACGGATAGTATTATAGATAATTATATAGATAATATTATAGACAATAATTATAAGGTAGACTTTACGCAAGAATATCTCAAATGTAACAAGGGTTTTGATAAAGATACCCGGAATCATAGGGATCTTAGGATCTTTGGTACTCTAAGACCTCCGGGACCTCAACTGTACCAATGTCCATAGTACTAGTCTAAGGCGGGGCCGATGCGCTATGCCAGCGCATAAAAGGCCTCCCACTTGCGGGAAGAGTCTAGCAAGTATTATTTACTTTTCAATCAAGAGCTTTACTTGAATATACGTGTCATCCCTTCACTATCTCTTGTGGCCTACGGCAAGTACTATTGCCTTCCAGCTACCTCCTAACACCTTACTAGTGCAGCATCTTAAACTTTGCTAGTATCTTGAACTTGCCTAGCACTACGTACTTGTTTCTAACGCTTGCTACTTGCTAAGGCCTTGGCCTTGGCCTTTCCCTTTCCCTCCTAGGATAATTAGAGAACTTTAGCAGAGTCTCTCTCTTCTTTCTAGCGCGTACGTTTAGTAGCCTTTATAGCCTTCTCCTTTACTCTCTCCTCTTTAAGCCTCTCTCTCTTAATACGCCTCTCTTTAGCTTCTTTCTTTTCAAGGAGCTAAGTAGCCTTTCTTAGCTTCTTTGTCTTAGCTTTCTAGAGTTTTTATTCTACCTCTTCTCTCTGTTTAATAGTCTCTCGTTGTCAGATAAAAGGGGTTCAAAAGGTGGCTACGATGAGCACGATAATGGGAGAAAACTGAGATTGAAAAGATGGATCGGTGCAGTCAAAATTGAGTAAGTAGAACTGATTGATTGATTGCTCTGGTCTCGTGTTGCTTTTTTAATTCTATCTGCCATCGCACTCATCTATATATCCTCAGCTCTATCAGCTGCTAATACCTCGGCGATGGCGAGGCCTCGGTCAGGGCGAGCCTCAGTCAGGGCGATGCCTCAGCTGGCGTTGAGCTCATGCAAGGGTTGGGCCTTTGAGTCCTTTGTGCCTCTGCAAGGGGTGGGCCGGTGCGCGGGTCGGCGCCCACCTCAGCTGAGTCTGGATGCATCGAGATTCCACTAGTTTGCTAGCCCAGCTGCCAGCGCGATGCTGGCGTTGATTCTCACAAAGGATAAGGTTGCTCGCCAAGCTCTTAGCGCACGCGCGATATCGATCGCCATCGCGATTACGATCACGATCTCGATTGCCACCAACGTCACTTCATCAACATCAACTCATCAACGCGAGCCCACGAGTCAGCCTATAGGTCAGCTCGTAATTGAGCTCGTGCGTGAGCTCGTACGTAGGATGACGATAGGTGTAAACTAGTGCATGCATGCGGCGAGAGAGTAGCAAATTCACTCGGCAGAGGACAATCCATGATCATGCATAACCGACGACAAGAATGGGGGGCTGAGGCACACAGTAAGGAAATGACTCATACATGCATACGGCTGAGATGTAATCACATTTCATGCAGGACGCCAATGCTATCTTACGTCTACATGACTATGATAAAAAGAACCGTTTCCGCTTTGGGCAGTTCGCCTATGCAGCACCACCTACCCGTCTCCTCGCCTCCGCCGACCCCCCTCTCGTCCGCTTAGCCCCTCCGTGGTCTGCTCTGTGCCTGTTGTCTCATGATGCGTTCTGCTGCTGCGGACAAGGGGTTGGAGACGAAAAAGAGGGCGGTTCACTGGAAATCCCCCAGCCCAAACGGGTAGGCACTGCGCTCTCCCGGTCGACGCTTGGGAATGTCAATGTGGTGAAAGTTGCGGAGGTGCTCCACAAGGTGGTCTCGCCGCGTGAAACCCTTGTAGCCCACCCTCGAGCAGTCTTGCACAGTGCACGGGTAGCTGGGAGTACCGACGCTGTGCACCGTGGACTGGTGCCGTTGCAGGTCGGCCAAGCGGGTGAAGTTGGACTTTGAGGTGCAGTTGGGAAGATCACACTTCCATGTTCTAATCATCTAGTCAGTGCCTGAAATTAAAGCGTTCGGAGCGGACAGCTTTAACAGTGCGAGAAACCGAAAGCTTACCTACGGCTTTTGATTCTGTTTGGCCGTTAGTTTTGGCTCTTAATGCGTGGAACCGGTACGGTCTTGCACTGATCTGGGTTGTTCTTGGATTAATAAACTCTGCTGTCCCATGGGCTGTTGCTGGTAGCGGGTTGTTGACGGAGTCTCATAACTGCTGCCTGGCGCAACACCTATCCCCTGGCTGTACATGGGATCGGATATGACTTCATATGGCTGCTGTGGATAATACCCATACTGTGCATAGTATGTGTTGATCTGAGACTGTGTGTATTGTGGCACGGGGAAAGAGCTGTTCGAGGGATACTAGAGACAGTGTCAGCGCAGGCAGTGCCAAAGTGAAGGCCTTATGCGGCAACGTACCCGGTACCTAGACATGTTGGACAGCGACCGCTGCGCTTCTGAAAGTACTTTTTCGGCTATTGCCAGACGGGGCGATGGTGAATAGATGAGAGAAGAGGGACGTGTGCGACAACTCGTGTGTGCGAGTGAGTTCGTTGGAAGCGGAAATCGGGCGTCTTTAAGAGATGCGGTAAGAGATGCGGTAGTGTCGGGTGGTGGTCTCCGATTGGGTATCGACCAAAATGCGGCTCCACAGTGATTCGCAAGTGTCTGTCCAGGCGACAGCAGGCAAACGGGCTAGTCAGTGCACCTCCCGGGGGATTGGATGGAGGCCGTCCATTCCAGCCACCGTCCCACCATGCAGGAGGGACAACCTTCACCCCTGCTAGTCTGTCATGCCGCATAAGCGACATATTCTCTGGAATTTTTGTGGCTTGGCCCAAAATCTCGACGTTCTCAATCCCGTCCTCTACTTCTCAACACACACGGCGCTCTGTACACTACACGCAATGTCCGAAAGTTCGTACCTGGACCTTCTACAGGTATGTTTGTAATGGGACAGCTTGTCAGAGAGACCACATAGCGCCTTTAAAAGCCATAAAAGCCATTCATCGCCCTAATCGATAGCGTTATCTTCAAACACCTTTCCGAACCATGTCCCGCTTACCACCCCCAACGTTCTCTTCGTGTTGCTCCAATAGCTGCGCATTGTACCAGGAAGACCTCGAGAACGGACAAGCAGTCTGCGGTACCGATTTCACCGAGTAGTCATTCGACCAGATACTACAAACCTCTAAAGCATTCGACCGCCTCGGATGCAATGCCTGCTGCGAAGGACAGGAGGCGGTGGACGAAGGAGGCAATCCCAGGGGCGTGCATGATAGTTATGGGAGCAGGCCAGCGCGTATGCTCAAGCTAACTACAGATTGCTCTCGCCGTCACTCCAACGTCATTCCACTCTGGTAGATCCACATGCTGTAACGACGCATCATCCCTCGCCATCCCGTGGAACTTGCAGCATCAACCCCATCAATAGCAGCAAAGATGCGACGTTTCCCGACAACAATTTTCTCTCCAGCAAGCCGCACCAATTTCGCACTACTGACTTTGGATACGTCAACTTCTGCCCAACTCCCGACGATAGAGTAACCCCAAACCAAGGAAATCTACTACCCCTACTTGTGCATGTTTCAGAGATACATAAGGTACCCCATTGGTATATCGTGTCTCCGTTCAGATTTGCAGATGAATCCTTATCTTGAGACCTTTTCGTGCATCTGGCTTTTAAAATCAAGACATAGCGGCATTCCCCCGTGTCCTGAAGTTCGCTGAGCTCACCAGCCAGAACTGGTCCGATATTCACCTCTACGCGATCTGGTTCGGTGGGTTGACCACACATGAGAGCATTGCCAACTGGGTCGCACCATCGCTCAGGAGGTGCGCTCGTTCTGAGGTTCCGGTACGTTTTCAATGCTTCAAGATGTGCGTTTTTAAGAGAAAGAATAAAATCTGAAGGCTCGGTCTTCACAACTAGAGAAAGGAAGCGTATACAGGCCATCCGCGTTCCACATTTCCGAGGGTATACGACGGAACGGGGTCGGAGGAGGTGTCGGAGGAGGTGTCGGAGGCATGGTGGCAGCCACGAGTCTCTAACTACTAATCGGAGACTTCAGAAATCAGTCTATTTCGACCTGTACGGCAATAGGGTTTACCAGCAAAAGATCTTTTGGTCAACGTCGGCGACCGGAGCAAACCACACAGGCCGGAATAAGGCTGCGTAGCGCAGATGGAAGGCAAAGAAGGCAAACAGTAGTTGCTCTGCCAGCGATCCATAGTGCGACTCGGCCTCGTAGCAAAACCAATGTTGTATATACTATCAGCTGCGCGGTAAAGACCATCAATGGCCTGGGAGGCATCATGTTGGTTCGGATCGTTTAGCGTGTAGCCTAGGTTAAAGGTTGTTAGATGAAAAAGTACTGCAGATAGGACGGCTACTTACGCAACAGAGCTAGGCTTGAAGAATTAGAAGTACAGGGAAGAAGGGACGAAGGGTTACATATAGTCACAGTGATGGCGTACGCCGCTTCGCAGGCCACTCTCCTCAAGAGGTTTCAGATAATGGCCAATACAGACACTTAGGGAGTGAGTTCAACGCTCCTTTCGTATGAGGTCGCACTAGCAGAGAATTGAAATTGTGGACCGAAAATCGAGACTAATTACAATGAGTGTCGAGCAACGAACACACATAGGAGAGATTCTAGACTTCATAGGGAGAATCAAGCGGGTGACCAATGGAAGAAGATTCAACTGCTCGAAAACCCTCGACCCGCTTCTTCACCTCATGGACCAGAGTTGCGTAATGGTCCGTACGCTCAAATGTCTCCCCATAAAATTCTTCTAGCAGATAGTTCCTCACTTCATACTGCGAAACTTCTCGTGCTGGGAAGTGCCCTTTGAACACAATGTCCAGATGCACTTTTACCCAGAATTTCCCCATTTCTTTCCATACCATCAAGGTGTTCTTCAGGTGGAGTTCAGTGACGCTCGAGTTCGACTCATCCTTCTTCGATACCGAGGATCTAGGTGTTTCGTTGGGGGCTGGCGGCGTGGAGATATTCGGGGTTGTTCCGATAGCGATAGGCTCGACGGAATTACTTAGAAATATAGATGTTCCGTCATAGGTAGGAGTGGGACGCAGTCCAAACCATCTGTGGTAGAAGGCAAATAGAATGAAATTCAAGAAACATTGTAAGAAATTAACAGCCTGCTTAGGTCAGTACTTTGGCAAAAATCGTTTAAGAAAATTGCTTGCCAAGAAGAAGGCTTTGACCTCGAAAGTAATAGCAAATGCTACAACACAGCATGCGCCGGCAACGAAGGTGCCCGAAACAAATATGAATCTACGCCGCGCGAGGTTGCGCTCATCCGATATACGCGATAGAGATATACGCGATATAAGAACATGGTAATGGCACGCTAGAAACGCCAGAATAAGCTGGAAGAGTCCGGTTCCAACAGAGTAGACAATTCTAACATGGCTGCTCTGCAGGCTGTTCCAGAGGCCAAAACCGACGGTTTGAATTAAGACGGCAGCGGTAACGATGAGGAAAGTAGCCGGACGATAAGGTTTTAACGCCCTAGTAAGCACATAAAGCTTGTTCCTATTAGCAGAAGAGCTCTTTGATTGGGGTCTGATACGAACCTGACTACCTTGGCTGTTCAGCAGGGTCAATTGCAGCAGAAAGAGCGATAAAACAATCGGCCGAGACGGTAGCAAGAAGCAGGTAGAGGGGGCAGCAACGACGACAGCGACGATAAAGAATGTGTAAAATAGCAGGAGAGCATTCACCAGCCTATAGTGTGCGGGCCACGGATGGTAAAGATACACATTTAAGAAAGTGAACGGACCGCTGATTGCCGCGACGACAACAGCGGATAGAGCGAAGGTGGTCGTATCCATAAGCGCCGCGAACGTGGAACACAGCCTGCAGGCAAGAACGTGCCGCAAGGCGGCTAGTGAGGGAGTGTGAGGGACGTGGAACGTATGCAGGTGACAAAGACGTCTAGAAGGCAACCGGTGAGACCAGCAAGGCAAAGGAGTGAAGGACGAAGGAAGTCTCAGCCTTGGGAGAGGAAGTATATGAGTTATCTTGGGCGAGCACGTAGGTTTAAGAAAGCTTCTTGCTTTTCGAGATGGTACTTGGCGGGTCTCCATGCATATTTCCCCGCGTGTGTGGAGGCGCACCGAGTCAAGGATAGTGCTGATGGGTGGCGGTTATTAGGAGGGCATAGTTGGCGCTAGTCCTCATTCTCTAGCCTCTAGGAGGCTAGAGAATGAGGACTAGCTTGCTGGCTCACCCCTCATGGAACCCCGCACCACCGGCAACGTCCAACGACGTCATCGTATCGAGGGAATACTTCGTAATTCTTGAACAGCACTACCGCGATTGCCCACAAGTAGATGAGAATTCGCGAGCATTCTTGCGTAATAATGGCTCCGCTACCTTGCCTAGTTTGCGACGCCCCAAACAAACTTCGGAGACTTCGGAGAGAGTGACCGAATGTGAGGTTGCTTTCGTGCAGTATCCAGGAGTAAGTAGCTTTAAAGGCAATCCTGCTACCTTATCCTATCCGCAACGCCCCAAAGAACCCATTTCCAAGACCTTGAAGAAGAGAAAGAGAGCAGACACAGACCAGAAGAACGCAGACACACACTGGGATTATTTCGTAAAGAACTCACCAAAGGCTGCGAATTGGCATGAGAAAGAGATAGAACTCGTAGGTAACGTCGAGAATTTCGAATCTCTCTTGCGTTCAATTGCGGGCGAGAACGGCAAACTCACCAACACCCCTGTGGAGAACGAGCCGTCAGGGAGAGACCTGGTGGCTATAGGCATACAACTGGCGCAGTCCACCACGTCCTTTGCGGAAAAAGCGCGTTACGAAACGGCGTTTTCACGCTTTCAACTCTTAGTCGTCTCGTCATATTGCGCATTCCTTGAGACCAACAACGTTTCCCGTGACAAAATCGACCGAATCTTGCAATGTCTGACTATGATTCAAGAAAATGAGCGCAGAAGGCTGCCCAAACGAGCTGCTCGCATCCACTCATTCATCTGCGCACTCGAGAAAGGCGGCTGGCCTATCAATCGGGCCACGGAGTTGTTTATCCTCAGTAAGGGATCCAAAACTCCCACAATCGCGTCGCGCTGAAACATCTCATAGATGCACTACCGTCGACACAGCTTCTAGGCATTCGGGATGAAAGTTTCCAGGTTGATCCATTCTTAACACGCGAATATTCAGAATATGATTTCGGTTTCAAAAATTGCTTTCCCATTGAATTCAGCATCCCTATGCCTATCAAGCGTCGCCTTGACCAGTACGACCCTGGTTATAAATTCTCGTAAGGAAAACTCCCTTACTTTGTTGAACTTTAACTGACAGGCCCTAGTGTCGAACGGATATCTGCTGGCATTGCTCGCGCTCTAGGCGGCTCGACAGCGTCCGGAACCAAACCTTCTACTGCACCACCTCTTATTACAGCAGAGAACGAGTCTGACTCCCTGCAAGGCGAAGATACACGCGTTGGTCTCCCAATGGCCGACCCGGCGGGAATGGTTGGGGCAATGAATACAATGCAATCGATCGAGATGGCGAGCACGTGTGACACAGGAGCTACAACCTTACGGCCGACACGCGCCACGAGAGAGAACATTTTGGAGCCTGGAAAAGAAGCAGATGCAGTCGGCGCTGATGCATCAATTCTACTAGCTAACAATCGACTGATCACGTCCGGTAATGCGCGAACGAACCAATCAAATGTTGGAGGAGATGCAACGGCAGCTGTCGGCGCTGATATATCAGTGCCGGAAACTGGAGAGAGTCTCTACTCTCAAACCGGAGGATTCCATGGACGGGAGCATGGAGGGTTGACAACGGACCTGCCGCAGGGTCTGGAAGAGGCCCGGAGTCACAAACGACGTCAAAAGAGACGGAAGGTATCGGCAAACGAACGCGCATCCGACATGGGACCTGGGCAACAGACGCATCCTACCGCAGGCGAGTCTAGGGCAGTCCAAGAAGAGTACCAGGACGAGATAATCCCATTCCAATCGCCTGCAGCCCACGAAAAAAACTTCTCGTTTAAATGAGAAACGCTTCTAATTCTTGAATGATTTCGCTCATTGAGCGGGCATCGCCATACCAGCATTTCTGTATGAGCTGGCTAAGGGGAAGATCTGTAGTATCAGGAAAGTGTTCAGTTGCATATAGCTCTTCAACCCGCTTGAATGGATCATCCGACGCTTCGAGTTCATGGTGGGGTGGTCTCCCAGTCGAAATTTCATAGATGGCACACCCAAATGCAAAGATATCCGTGCGTCGACTCACCCGAGGTTTCGATGGGCAGTAGCTAAACCATTCGTAGCAGGAGCCTGCCGGCTCACCATCAATGCTGCAGCCTTCAAAGTCAATCAACTTTATACAATCTTGCCCTATGAGAATCCAATTGTGGCTTCCAACATCGCCATGAATGATGTCGCAGGCGTGTAAATACCGGTAGCCTTCCGCTGCATGTCTCAGCCAGCGGACTTTTGTCTTAATCGGTATTTCATTTGCAGCGGGGCCTCGACAGATACTCCGGAGTGGTGTGCCTCGCTCAAGGACAATAGAATTATCCGTCCGTATTTCCAAGACTTTTGCGATATTCGGGTGTGGGTCAAGCCGCTTATAAACGATATGCTCAATCGCGCAAGCGTCGGCATCATGATACTCCTTTAGGACACGTTCTGAATCGATCTCATAAACGACCCCGGATTTCCCAGCAGCAAGGAATCGCTTGGTTTTTGGATACGACAGCATCGGATTGTGTTTCGCCTGGAGATCGGGAGCTTCGGGGGTATTTGGAAAGAAGCGTCCCGAGGAGTGTAAAGAGAGAGAGGATGGACGCCATGCGGTACCGGGGGGTATAAACGACTGTTTAAGCGGAAGACGCGATGCCTTTCAAAAGGGTGTGACTGGAGAAGTCGGTGGGCAGGATAGTGACGATGCGACCAGCCGTAGCCGAAGTGGTCGATGTGAGCGGAGTATGCGGGTCGTGTAGTGTGGTGAGAAAGATAACTTGAAACATTGCTCGAGTTGAACGCAGAGGCAGGAGCTGGCGGCCTCGGCAAACCGAGGCTAGCTGAAGCACTTTGCCAAGATCCCCGGACCGACTATTTTCCCGTCCCTAGCGCAGCCGCAATGTATCTCCCCTAAGAGCTACTTATAGTAGAAATTACCTTAGCGCTATAGCTAGCTAAAAGCTTCTAGCTACCTTATAAAGTATAAGTCTAGCGTATTATAGCCTTTTATTATCCTTACTAGCTCTCTAACTATTTTTGTATATCCTACCTTTCTAGTCTTAACCTAACTAAGACTACTTAAATACAATATATATTAAGAAGAATAAGAAAGGATAAAAGATAATTATTATATAAGCTCTTAACCTATAAGGTACTAAGCTTTTAGCTAGAGTAGGTAGTAATATATAGTACGTTAGTAAGAGTATAGTATATACTATTTACTACCTTTATTTATAGTAGTTAGTAGTAGGTAGTAGGTAATAACTTAATATATATAGTTAGGTAGCGTAGACTTAGGTATATTAACTAAGTAGCCTCTATTATAGAATAGTACTATTTAGTATAGCTTATAAATTAAAAAGGCTCTAGAGTTTACTAGTACTACTAATCTAAGGTTAGAAATAAAGATAGTAACCTACGTATATTATAATATATAATAACAACTAAGCTATTAATAATTTAAAGAGTAGGGAGTATAAATTACTACTTTAATGTTTTCTTCTTCCTAGACTAGGTAGACTCTTTCCTAATTATTATATTAGGGGTAACTAGCTAGATACTTAGCTAGCTATCTAGTATTACTTATTTACTATCTAGGCTATAACTTTTAAACTACTAAGATAATCCTAAGCGTAAAGAAGCTAATTCTAGATCCTATTTAGAGATATTAAAGTTTAAATTAGCTAGTAGTATATTAATAATATTATAGATTCTTTTAAAGTACTTTTATAAAGAGGTAGCTAGAAGGTAATAGTACTTACTATAGGCTATAGGAGATAGTAAAGGGATAATATATATATTTAAGTAAAGGTCTTAATTAAAAAGTAAATAATACTTACTAGACTCTTTTTATAAGTAAGAGGCCTTTTATATACTAGTATAGTATATTAGCTCTACTCTAGGCTAGTACTATAGATATTAGTATAGTTAAGGTCCTAGAGGCCCTAGGGTACTAGAGACCTTAAGATCTCTATAATTTTAGGTATCTATACTAAGACCCTTATTATAACTATATTTAGATTAACTACCTTTATATTATATAGGATAATAAAGCTAATTAAGAGTATAAAGCTACCTATATAGCTAATATATATTTTAACTTATATCTTAGTATAGTAGTAATAAGAGCTAGTTACTATAATAAAGAGTTCTTATACTTTTATAAAGTTATAAATTAAAAACTAATATATTTTAAAGATAATAAAGGTACCTTTAAATTATACTTTATTAAAGAAAGAAACTACTATATTAAAGCTTAAAAGTTATTAATATTATTATTAAAAGAAAGAAGATTATTAAATAATATATACCTTAGTTTAAAACTAAGATAATAGAGTTTAAATAATTAATAGTATTAATAGAGATAACTACTTTAGTACTATAGATAGACTTTTTAAGAGTAGCTCCTTATACTACGTATAAGGTAAGTTACTTAACTAGATAAAAGGCCTTAATATTTAGATATAGTAGTAATTTAATAACTAGGGTTTAGGTAATAAGTAAGTATTACTAAGGGACTTAAAGTTTAAAGGAGTTATAGGTATATAAGTAAGGTAGTAGGTCTAAGGTAAAACTTAAGCTTAACTATAAAGCTTTTATAAGGTAGACTTTATATAAGTATAGCTTAAAGAAAGTAGTAAGTAGTTAATTAAAAAAGAGTAAATAGTAGATAAAAAGCTATCTAGGTTTATTATTATAGGTTACAACCCTATATAGAACCTAGAGCTAATAGAACCCTTAGAGGATTAGTATAACTACGAGGACTACTTAGACTATAGGTAGGATAACGTAGTAGACTACAATATAAATATATAACTAATAAGTACTTAGTAATATATAAAGTACTAAGTTACTAATAAGTACTTAGTAATATATAAAGTACTAGGTTACTAATAAGTACTTAGTAATATACAAAGTACTAAGTTAACTAGTATATAGATAGGAGGCCTTACAACCTTTAAAGCCTTATAGTTAAGCTTAAGTCTTACCTTAGACCTACTACCTTACTTATATACCTATAACTCTATTATACCTTAAGTTCCTTAAGTAATACTTATCTATTACCTAACTATTAGTTATTAAATTACTACTATACCTAAATACCTAAGGCTCTTTATCTAGTTAAGTAAGCTACCTTATACTTTAACTATTAAGGTTAATAGTAATAATAATAACTTACGCGTAATCTTTAAGTAAATAAATAATTATAATAAATAATATCTAGATTAAAGAAATCCTTAGGACCTAAGGTAAAGACTAAGAACTCCTATAGTATATAGTATAATAAATTACGTAGCTTATAAACTAGCTTAATACTATAAAAAATAAACTAATTAAACTTAAAACTCTAGAGAAGTTTAATAGTACTTAAACTAAACTTAAAAGATTCTTAGCTAATATATAAATTTATATAATAATTAATTCTAACTAAATCTAAAGTAAAAACTAGAAAGTATTTTTTATTATAGCCTATCTTATAGGAAAGATAATAGATTAGTTTAAGATATATTTAGAAGAAAGCCTAGGACCTAAAAACTAATAAAGTATTAAAACGTAATAGATTTTTAGTAGTTATAATTATTTTAAGTAATAAATAAGCCTTATATTTAGAGACGTAGATATAAAAAGAGTTATAAAGGTAAAACTCTAAATACTAAGGTAGACTAAGTCTACTACTTAATATACCTTAGAACTTAAATAACTTATAGTAAAGCTAAACTAAAGAGATAAAGCCTTAAGAGATAGATATTATAAAGGTCTTAAACCTATACTCTAATAAGCCTTTATTCTAATAGATATACTAGAAATACTCTATATATTAATCTAACTTACTATTAGAATTAATAACTAAATATATATATTTAATAAGAATAAAATACCTAGTATAATAAATAACTAAAACTAGCTATACTAGTAGAACTAACTAAAGAAAGACTACTATAGCCTAGAACTAATATAACTAGGTATAACCTATAAGTATATAAACTAGAATAAATAAGTAGACTCTAATAAGTAAAGACTTAGGAACGTAAAAGTATACTTTAACTATAAAAAACTAGGATATTTTATAAGAAACTACCTATCTAAGGCCCTAAATAATAAAGGATTAGGAAGAGTATAAGTAGTAGTAATAAAGAAAGTTAAAGAAATAGTAGAACTAGTAAAGCTAGCTAGTATAAGTAAATATATAAAGAAATACTAGATTAAGTACTATAATAACTACTATAAAGAGTATAGTAATATAAAGGTAAGTATAAGATATTAGCTAGAAAAGGTATAATTAGCTATAACTTAAAAAGAGCCTACCTAGGTATTAGCTTTAGAGGACTTACCTATAGATATAGTATCTAGTAAAGTTATACCTAAATAGTAATATATTTTTCTTAAAGTACTAACTATAACTATTATTAATAATTATAGTAATCTAAAGGACCTAGTAATAATAGTAGTAGGAAATAAAGAGGTTATAGAACTATAGAGATTATTTAAAGATAAAATAACTACCTTAATACTAGTATAATATTAGAAGATTAACCTAAGGTAGGTATTAAAAAATAGCTAGCTAAGAAACCCTAAATATACTAAATATTAATAGTTAGACTAGACCTACTACCTTATAAAAGAATATAAATACTATAAGTTATATAAATAGTTAACTAAAGACTAGTAACTAATACCCTAGTAGAATAGATTAGGATATATCTATATTAAGCTACTACTAATACTACTAATAAAATACTATATTAGTAGACTAGTAGCCTATTATACTAGTAATAAGTACCTAGAATATATAGAACTTAAAGAATAAGTAAAAAAAGTAAGAGTAGAAGAATAAAGAAATAAATAGCTATAAGCTACTAGATAAATAAACTATAACTCTAGAATCTTTATATATAGATTCCTAGGAGATTAACTAGTTATAGCTATAATAGATAGTAGAGCTATAAGAAACTTTACTTTATAATAGTACGTAAATATTAGATATATTCTAACTAAATAGAAATAGTATAGTTATAATATTATAATAATTAAAGAAAAAGCCTTTAAAAACCTAGTTATAGAAGAAATAAAGTTAGCCTACTTTAAGTTAGAAAGCTAGATAGGACCTATTATATATAACGTAATATAAATAGATAGAAACTAAGATATTATCTTAGGAATACCCTAGCTAAAACAAGCTAACCTATAAATAAATTAGAGAATAGGAATAGTTACCTTCTATAAGCTAAGAAAAATAGATAAGTATATAGTATACCTATACGTAGTAGAAGAGGGCCTATACAAGAAAATTATACCTCCTAAATATAATAACCTAAAAGAAGTTTTCTTAATACTAGAGGATACTCTACTAGAGTACTAACTATAAGACGCTATAATCCTACTAAAACTAGAGATAATATCTAAGTATAGGCCTATCTATAAATTAACCCTAAAAGAGGATAGGATATTATAAGAATATATTAAAGATAGCCTTTAGAAGGGCTAGATATAACTATTAAATTTACTAGCTATATACCTACTTATATTTATACCTAAAAAGGATATAGTAGAATATTAACTATATATTAACTACTACTAACTTAATAATATTATAATAAAGAATTAGTATCTACTACTACTAATCTTAGACTTATAAGATTAACTAGCTAATACCTAGTAGTTTATAAAACTTAATATAAGAAATACTTACTACTAGATTAGGATAGCTAAAGGAGAGGAATAGAAAATAGCTATTATATTACCTAGAGAACTATATAAATATTTAGTTATACCCTTTAGACTAACTAATATACTAGTAACCTTCTAAGCCTATATTAATAACGTATTAAGACTTTACCTAAATAAGTTTATAATAGTATACTTTAATAATATCTTAGTATACTTTAAGACGTTAAAAGAATATAAGTAGTAGGTATAACGTAGGTAGTAAGCGAGTAGTACTAGTAAGTAAGTAGTGCCCCTTACTAACTTTGCGTACCTATATTATCTTAACGTACAATAGCTTAACACTGCGTTACTTAATTAGCTTCAAATAAAGTAAATGTTTAGCTTACTATTACTTCTATTAAATTAAATTAAATACAATATAGTAAAACTACTACTATAGTCTTCTAAGTAGTAGAAATAATACTACGCTGCTAACGCGCTAGTATACCTACCTAACGCGATTGCTAGCCTAACTTAAAGAAGCTTAGCTAGCTAGAGGAGGAGGTAATAGTTAAGTATATTCTTAATCTAGATTCTCGTAGTTTTGCCCTAACTCTAGCTACTATACGTAAGATAGCTAATAAGCTACTAGCTATCTATAACGCGCTACTAGTTAGGTAAAAGTAGCTAGCTAACTTTGTTAAGCGTATAGATAGTCTTACAACGCGTTTTAATTACCTATACAATAGGTAGTAAGCTTTATATAAAGATTTAGCTACTATAAGTAGCTAGTTTAAGCTAGTATAGTATACAAAAGCTACGTATAGGATAGCTAATAAGGACGTCTACAACTTTGACGAGGCTAGCTTTATAATAGGTAAAATTATAACTTAGCTTGTTGTAATAGGGTTAGAGAGGAGAGGTAGGCTAAAGGCTGTCTAGCCTAGCAATCGTAAGTAGGTAACAGCAATTACTATAATTAACGCTGCTAGCTAGGTAGTCTTACTATTCCTTATCTTTGCTAGCAAGTACTACCTCTCTACCTAGTACGAGGAAGACTATATCCTACAAGACTAGGCTATTAGAATTAGTAACAATAGCTAGATAATAGATAAGCTAGCTATTAACTAGCTTAAGTACTTTAATAAGTATACAAAGAACTAAGTAGTTAGTACGCGTTAGCTACTTATACTTAATAGCTATAGAAGCTACTATACTCTTAAGTTCTACAAGCTCTATAAGGAGAATAATATCTATACGCTCTATATACTAGCTTACTCGTCTTACTTACTTTAGCCTCTTAATATTAGCTACTTCTCTCTATTAAAGAAGGCGTACAGCCGTTAAGTTAAGAGCCTAATCTAGAACTATATTAATTACATTACTAAACTTAAATTCCTACTAGCTTTCTACATAGCCTTTAACTAGGCCTTTATAAGAGTAAATATTTACTTAGCTTTTTAAGCTACTAGCCTTGTTCTACTTTAACTAGAAGTAGTTACCTTAAGGCTTAATATTTAGCTCTATACGCCTACTCTAGCTACTCTACTAGAGACTCCCTAGGTAGCTTATACGCTAAGTAACATACGTAAGCTAAAGGCTTAGTTAACGCTTATACGTGAGCGCGTACGCTAGTACAAGAGCTTGTTGCTAGTATTAATTATTAACGTAATTAATTAACTTAAAAAGGGAGCTTATAAGATAATACTAGAAGCTAAGTTAATACGTAATTAGATCTCTAGTCTTGAAAGAGCTAATAAGGCAGCTAGCAAGCGTAAATTATAAAAAAAGAAGCGAATTTAGAAGAAAGGAGTCCTAATAAAGGGACAAGGAGAGGATATACTTGCTTAACTAGAGGCTAATTACTAGATTAATTGTAAATAGCGTAAGAGTAAGTAGTATTTAGGCTCGAGTTACTAGGCTTGCACGCGCTGCAAGAGGTGCAGAGGGACTAGGCACAACTTACGTACGTGTAAGAAAGATAGAAAAGCTACTACTTAATTTATTATATAAATATATACTCTCTACTCTACTACGTTGTTAAGTTATATGCTTAAATAGGTGCGCAAAGTTAGTAAGGGGCGCTACTTACTTACTAGTGCTACTTACTTACTACCTACGTTAAGTAGTTCTTATAAAACTAATTTAAGTAAAATTATAACTCTATAAAAAGAAGTATAAATTTTATATATAGAGGACTATATACCTTAGATATATAATTACTCTAAGATATCTAGGAGTAGAACCTATAAAAATATAAGAAATACTATTATAAAAAAACCCTAAGTTATTAAAAGAGCTATAATCTTTTATAGGATTTTATAACTTTTACTAGAAGTTTATCTTAGTATAGATAGATATTACTATACTACTCTATAGACTTATAAAAAAGGATATTCTATTTAGATAAATATAGAGAGAAGAGAAATCCTTTTAG
Source organism: Ophiosphaerella narmari (assembly GCA_028456235.1). NCBI lineage: Eukaryota > Fungi > Ascomycota > Dothideomycetes > Pleosporales > Phaeosphaeriaceae > Ophiosphaerella > Ophiosphaerella narmari. The sequence continues at coordinate 3,067 of JALNQA010000190.1, read as the reverse complement.
AAAATAAAAGAAAAATTTATAAAGGAACTAGTACTATAAATATATATACTTATAAGGTAGACTTTACGTAAGTATAGCTTAAAGGAGGTAGTAAGTAGTTAATTAAAAAAGAGTAAATAGTAGATAAAGAGCTATCTAGAGTTATACTAAGTATATATACCTAGTAGTAATACTAACTATATTAGTAAGTTATAAACTTACTAAAACTTATTATATTAGTAAGTTTATATAAACTTACTAATATAGGTAGAATTTAAAGATAAAAGAGATTACTCCCTTATAATACTAAAGAAGTAACCTAGAATAGAAATAGACGCCTTAAATAGTATAATAGTAAGAGTACTACTCTAAGAAGATAATAATAGCTACCTTTACCCTATATACTACTATATAAGAATAATAATACCTATAGAAAGGAACTATAATATCTATAATAAAGAATTACTTATAATTATAGTATATTTTAAAGAATAGAGAGTATACCTCTAAGGAGTAAAATACCTAATAGTAGTTTATAGTAATTATAAAAACCTTACTAGTTTTATACTTAATAAGGAACTAACCTTATAATAGTACTAATAGTTATAAGTACTAGTAGAATATAACTTTAAGATTATATACTATAAAGGAAAAGAAAACCTAAGGGCTAATATACTTAGCTAAAGGCCTAAATTAAATACTAGTTATACTTTAATAGAAGAAGCTATACTATATAAAGTAGAAGATAGATTATTATAATTTAACTACTCTAAGATAGTAGTAACTTAAGAACTAGTAAGAACTTAGTATAAATAGACTAAATAGATTTAAAAAGAAATAAATAAAGTAAAGGATAAATTAGAAATACTCTTAGAAAAGTAAACTAGTAATAGGTTAATATAAGTATATAACTAAATATATATCTTAAAAAGTATATAAAAGGAATTTATCTAATAATTCTATAAACTACTAGTATATAGCTATTAAGGAATTAAGAAGATACTAAAATAACTAATCTAGGAATACTATATTCCTAGGGTAAGAGTATTAGTAATAATAGTACTTATAGAGTACCTAGAATATTATAGAAATAAGGTAGATTAATATATACTTTATAGACTATTATAAATAATAGAACTAGCTAAAAGACTATAAGAAACTATATCCCTAGACTTTATTATAAAACTACTAAAATTAAAGGACTTAGTTATAGGAACCTAGTATAATTCTATACTTATAATAGTAGATAAATTAATAAGATATAGTTACTTTATCTTATACTTAAAGAAAATAAAAGTACTTTAGTTTACCTATATAATACTATAAATAGTCCTAGTAGAATATAGAATACTAGATAAGATTATATTAGATAGAGATCTAAGATTTATATTAAAGTATTAGTAGGTCTTTATAGTAAAACTAGAAATTAAGCTAGAAATATTAATAAGTTTTTATCTATAAATAGATAGAGCTATAGAATAACTTAATTAGATAGTAGAATAGTATCTAAGATATTACCTTAACTATAAATAGGATAATTAGGTAATACTATTACTACTAGCCTAGTTTACCTATAATATAGTATACTATAGCGTAATAGAAATAATACTATACTACGTAAACTATAGATATAACCTTATAATAGGAAATAACTTAATTAATATAGAAATATATAGTTAAAGTATATAATAGAGTATAGTAAGGATCTAAGAAATCTATAAGTAGCTTAAAATAGATACCTAACTAGTAAATACTACTATAGAATAGAATTATAATAGGAAGAGGATATAGAGACTATAATTTAAAAAGAGAGAAAAGGTCTAGCTATAATAAAAAAATATTAAGAGTACTAGACTAAATATAAAGTTAGACTACGTTAAAATTAGCCTATATAAGGTAAAAGAAAAAATTAGAGAAAATAACTATAACTTTAGACTTCTCCTAATAATAAAAACTTACTTAACCTTTTATATATTACTTTTAGAAAGAGTACTTTAGAATATATAACTAGTAGTATATAACGTAGTAACCTATAGATAAAATAATAAAGAATAAGAAGTAGAAGAGATCTTAGCATAACGCTAGCGTAATAGAAAAAACTACTACCTAGTTAGCTAGTAAGGAATAGATAATAAGGGTAAGCTATAAGAGAATACCTAGTAACTAGAAGATAACCTTAACTACTCTAAGTTACTAGAGGAGTTCTAAAATTAAAACCCTCTAGCCTATTTTATAGTAACCTAAGAAACTTATTAAAGTCTCTTAGAAGATAAGTACTACTAGAGGCGTATAAAGAGGCGCCTAAGGAGATAGTATTACTAAGAAGAAAGTAGCCTACTTCTACCTTAGTAATATTAAGCTTAGCCTTAACTATATAAGACTAAGTAGAAGACTATTTATTATTATACTTCTCTAGCCTATAAAGATAATTTAAAAGAGTTTAATTCTTTACTACTTTATTAAGTAGCTCTTACTAAGTATACTTAGTAGCCTAGATCTAAATAGATAGTTTATCTTAAGCTTAGTTAATAGCTCTCCTTATAAGACTTAAGTTAAGATACTTATATAATAATAGAATACGTATACTCTACTATAGAAACCCTAGAATAGAAATAATAATATTAAACGTTAGTATTAATATATACTTTATATACCTTACTATTATTCTTAGATACTATATACTATAGTCTCTTACTAGTATAGTAAGGATAAAGTATTACCTTAATACTATTATAATAAATATAAGTAATAAGAGTATACTTATTAAGTATTAATTTAGAAGGTATTAGAGAATAGACCTTACAAGAAACTATATAGATCTAGGATACTAATAACCTAGCGCTAGAATAGAATAACAAGGACCTAGAGGAGCTAGGAGGAAAGGATAGTATTATAGGTTACAACCCTATATAGAACCTAGAGCTAATAGAACCTTTAGAGGATTAGTATAACTATAAGGACTACTTAGACTATAGATAGAATAATATAGTAGACTATAATATAAATACGTAACTAATAAGTACTTAGTAATATATAAAGTACTAAGTTACTAATAAGTACTTAGTAATATATAAAGTACTAAGTTACT
>JALNQA010000189.1:0-19914 GCA_028456235.1 Ophiosphaerella narmari | reverse complement strand
TATAATACTTAGTAAGAATAAAGTATAAAGTTAACTTAGTACTTTATAATACTTAGTAAGAATAAAGTATAAAGTTACTACTAGGACTATAGTATATAGAGAAGAGGCTTTATAACCTTAAGGCCTTATAGTTAAGCTTAAGTATAAGTCTTACCCTAGACCTATAACCTTACTTGTATACCTATAACCTTATTATACCTTAAGTCCTTTAGTAACGCTTACCTATTACTTTAACCCTAGTTACTAACTTACTATTATACCTAAAAACGCAAGGTACGTTATCTAGTTAAATAACCTACCTTATAGTAGGAGTATTATACTTCTTTTAATAGTAATTAGTTTAATAGATATTAATTATAATAGTAATAAGTTATATTATTTTTAAATCTTCTAAATTAATATATAAAGGGCGTATAGTATAGTAGTAGTAAATTATAGTTTATACTATAGAGGTCCTAAGTTTAAATCTTAGTATATCTACTTAAGTTAAGTTTAAAGTTATAATTCTAGCCTAAACCTAACTTATTTTTACTTTAAAAATTATATAGTAATTAGATTTATATTTTTAGCTAATATTAGTTGTTGTAGAGTAGCTTGTTGTAGATTAAATAGATCTATTAATTCTATAGAGGTAGCTTAGTAGAGCTCTATTTATCTATGTAGATTATATAACTAATTAATTAGCCTAATACTTACTACTCTAGTAATTACTTAAGTCTCTTTATAATATACCCCCTTAGTTCTTTAAGCGTTACTACTTAAAGAGCTAGGTATCTAATCTTCTAGTACAAAGGAGAGTTAAGCAAACTATAGTACTTAGGGTATAAGGTAGTAGTAAGGTACTTATATACGCAGCGTATAGGAGCTCTAAATACAAAAGAGTAATGCGTAGTTAGAGATTAGTAATACTTAAGGCGTGCTTAGATAGCTAGTTACGTAGACACGCGTTTAATAATCTAAAAATAAAAATAGGGGACTATAGAGTAGCCTTATAGCCCTTAGGGCGTGCGTAGCTTACTAAGCTTATTAATACGTAGCTGTAGAGTACTTATATAGTAATTGTCCCTAGGTACTAGGTTTTCCTAGGCTTAGATAACTATCCTTTGCGTATAAGCTTAGCGCGTAGTTCCTTGTAATATAGTTTATCTAATTACTCCTTAATTTAAGCTATCTTACTACTTGTAGGAGGATTATAGAGCTTGTACGTAGAGCAACCTTAGAGGGTGTACTAGAGTCTATTATAGTTATCTAGCTTCTATTAGTAAGATCCTTGTAGTTAGTAAGGGTAGCTAGTCTACTCTTCTAGTACTAGTAGTTCTCTAAACGTTGCGTACGCTCCTTTGTAATCCTTGTAGTCTCGTACGAGTTACGTAAACTAATAGGTATATTACTTAAGTGTAAGCGTTAGTACTATACTAGGGCGTAATAGCGCGTTAAGCTCTTACTAAGCCTAATCTAGTTTGTACTTATAAGCTAAGCGTAGGAAATCCTTAATTAGTAGCGTGCCTCTAATCTCTTAGAGGTTGACGAGTACTATGTTAGCGTGTACGTAGGTCTAGTTAAGTAGCTAGCTACCTAGTAGCTAGCTTATACCTCTACGCGGGCGCGATATAACGCTTTAGTAGGTATCGCGTACCTACTCCTTCTAGTTATTGTTAGTTAGGTAGAGATCCTCTTTAAGCTCCTTAAGTAGCGCGTATAGCGTCTAATTGCCTGCGCGCAGCGTAGCAAGTTCTAATAGCTAATAGTCTACTATAGCGTTTACCTAGCTCTATATAGTCTAGATTTTGTTAGTAAGCTACGCGTGTATCGTGTATCTAATATAGTAAACGCGTAGGTCGTTAACGTTAGTATTAGCGTTAGGCTCCTCTAGAGACTTGCTTGCTAGCTAGGGTTACTCTAGGTTAATTTAATCCTATACACTACGAGCCTTTGCAAGGTACTTTAGCTAAGCGTACTAGGGCGGGAACGAGTTGCTATTAGTAAGGCGTACAGCTACTAGTAGCGTTAACGCGTTGCTACTTATAGAATCTATAGCTTAGAGGATTAACAAGGACGATTTAGGGTAGGAAATAGATTACTATAACGGCGTACTCTAGCTTCGTGCGCAAGGATTAGGCGCGAACTAGGCTTATAACTGTCGCAGAGCAGCTTGTTATAGATTGAATAGATCTATTAATTCTATAGAGGCAGCTTAGTAGAGCTCTATTTATCTATGTAGATTATGTAACTAATTAATTGGCCTAACGCTTACTGCTCTAGTAATTACTCGAGTCTCTTTGCGACAGAAGATTAGAAAGTTTAATATATAATAATAGTTTTTATTAAAGAGTACTTATATTATTATTTTACTACGTATCCTAGACTAACTAGGTAATAGATAGGAAGTAGTTTCTATTAGGAATAATATAACAAGCTATAAATTTTTACAACCTCTTAGTTATAGAGTAATTATTAGTATTACTACTAGTATTAGTAGGTTAGTTATAGCTTTTCTTATCCTATACCTTTACTAGCGTAAGAAAAATCGTCTAGCGCGTATTAGTAGGATTGAAATTCGGCATGTAACACCTATTTAATTACTTTAATTAATTACCGTCTATCCCTACGCTGCCGGACGCCCCCTATTACTAGATAAGTCTATTATTTGTATACATTAATTCTTCCCCTTGCGAGTCTATTAAGTTATAGTTAGAATATAAATATTCTTTAGCTATTTCCCCCTAGGTAACTAGTCTACGATAAGAAAATTACTACGGTCTTAGTTATACTATTAATTATTCTATCGATGTCGTTAAGAGCTACTCTAGTAAACCCCCCTACTCTATTACAACTATTAGCCTATCTACGAATTCTATAGCTATAGCACGAAGGTTCTATTAAGAAAGAATATTACTTTAAGTTTTCAAGATAATAATTAATTAGAATTAAGTATTCTAAGTTTAACCGAGCGAAAGACGGGGTTTGTTCGGCTTACAAGTCTTAGTATACAGATTTAGCTTACTTATATTATACTATATTAAACATGTATTGTTCTCGATACTAGTTAGCGCTTAGAGTAGCTTGCAAAACTAGTGTTACCTTTTATATGCATAGTATTTCTTTTAAACCCCTATTGCACACAACGGCCCCTTGCACTACGCCTACCCAACTACTTGTTACTAACTATACTTAGGCATTGTAGAGTAGAGGGAGCTCTACCTACTTCTCTACCCTACCTAGGTAGAGGAATGGTCTCCTCTACCCTACCCGGGTAGAGTAGGTAGAGTAGTAGGTAGAGCGTAGAAACTACTATTTATAGTTAGCGTACACCCTAATTAGGAATAGTTCTAGATTAGACGTAGGTGATCCAGTTCAGTTCAGCTAGGTGCAGCCCAGCAGGGCCCCCAATCCAATAAAATAACTGGTTAACACAGTATATATTAAGCAGAATCAATAAAATTAGGTAACTCAAGGGCTTCTGCATCCACAATCCTACAATCTTATCAAATGATAAGATCTAATTGACCAATCAGAGGTGGGTAGAGGTAGGTAGAGCTCCCTTTACATGCTCAAGTATGTTACCAGCCTTTAGCAGTCCGGCGTCCCAGTCGATCTCCGTTGTCATCCCTCGACATAGCGCCGGCTCTTGACTGTCGATGAAGTTTTCGATGAACTCGGAAAGTGGAATACCTTCTGTCTTCTCATGCTGCTGCTCTGGCCTTCTCAGATCCTTTTTGGTCTGCTCCAACACATTTGTTATCATGTACCAATACCGAATGAATATGTATTCTCGATATGTATGTTCATCCTCGGCAATGATGTACGGTGTCTTCCTTCGGCGTTTCTTTGATTGACTTTGTTTCCATTTAAAACCATGGTCCTTGTCCTCAAATATCTCCCAGTTCTTGAGTACGCGACACTCCTGCTTCCCTTTTGCCTTCAGTATCACACGGACTGTGAAATGGATTTTTTGGGAATCTGTCAACTCAACGAGCTTACTCTCTTCTCGGGTGGAGTCGGCAGTGCCGCGAAGAGCGCCGTCCTTTTCAGGATTCTCGTCAGCATTTGCTTTGCCCTTTCCTCCAGGGGACGTTATAGGTGGTTTGCTTTCGGCGGGTTTGCTTTCGGTGGGCTTGCTCTTGGTGGGATTGTGATTCTCCCCTTTTAGGAATTTACCACGTCGTTCCCTACCAGCCAACCACCAGACCGGTGCTACTTTGGTGACTCCTCCCCCTGACAACAATATTCAGTATGCCTAGGCCCATAGCTGCTTTGCGCGAGGAACACACACTAACCTGTTGAAATGTTTAGTCTCAATTTCTTTGACCTTTCCTGAAGGTTGTCTTGGAGCTTTTGTAGCTTTTGTAGCCTTTGTAGCCTTTGCTTCAATCCAAGGTCACCGGGTTCCATGAAGTTCAACAAGATTTCATAGTTGAACATGCCGCGGAAGGGTCTGAGCGATTCTAATTGCGAGATCATCCACAACAGCGGAATTGCTTCCAGCCCCGCGTCGTTGTTTCCACCGCCCACATCGGAATGCGAACCGAGGAACCAGCATTGTTTAACTTCGGTATCCGGACCTCTCTGAGACCATACAAGCGGTCGAAAGTGCCGCCTCGACTCATTGAGTGCCAGAGCTTGGAAAGCATGCTCTGCCGCAACAGGGGCGCAGTCGCCGACGAACTTCATGGGTCGTGGCAATAGCTGTGGTGTTGGTAATCCAAGTGCACCCACGGTGTCCCAGACGGCGCAGGCGTTGATTCTCACGTCTGCACGGAGCAGCTTTAAGTCTTTCAAATCGGAAACTGCTTGCTTCAGATAAGGGTCTTGGTTCACCCACAGCGAAAACAAATCGCGGAGTAGCTCTAGACCTTCCTTGTTCAGCACGCCGATTTGGTCTATCATTGACGCGACGCATTGCACTGTAAAAGCCCCTCTCGAGAAGCCAATCAAGAAAATTTCGTCCGGTCCATTATTTGGGTTGGAATGGTCGCTGGTAGACTGTTCGGCGCTAGATTCAGGGATCTCATCATCAAGCTTGCGGGAGTTGCGGGACATGCTGGAGTTGTAGTTGTAACAGATGAAGCTATAGGCCTCCCTGATTTTGGCCGATATGCCTGGCAAACGGTGAGAGAGCGTACTACCTCGGCAGAAGCATTATATGACGGTCCGTACCTCTGCCAGTTGCTCCATCCACGCCATTAACGCCGCGGTCGGTCCCGTTACCAACACCGCCGTCGTAATAGACAATCTGGGGACACTGGTCCATCGCGATCTCCCGAACGCACCTGGCAAGTCTCGACACGTTGGTGAGTGGTCCTCGGTTGTTGACCCCGTCCTGCCAAGTACCATCGCAACAAATGAACAGTCGCTTCTTCGTACTACGGGACCGTATGACATCGCCCGGCGCCGTGTCCTTAGAGACCGTAGGTGAGAGAATTGGTCTCTGGGAGCTTGGGATGGCTAACTCGCTATACCTTCTGTCACGAGACGGCGGGTTTAGGAGCTGTGGAGGCTTCAAGTTAACGGGCGAGCCATGCCGCTGAAGTTTCGATGGTATATCCACGGTGTTATAGGAGTCAATCCTGACTGACGAAGAGGTTGTCTGAGTTGAGACGCTGGATGTGCTTACCATTCTGCCTGCTGTAGAGTGCAAGGTAGTATGTGAGTTATTGGATGGGCTGCTTGACACTTAGGTAATGCGTAGCAGGTGAAGGCCGCAGGAGCCTTTCGATCTCTGTAATTGTCGCTCAGGCTGGCCGACAGAAAGGCCTGTTGGGAGCAGCCAAGTCGTGGGTTTTATCACAAGCGGTTGCAAGATTTTGTTTTGATTGAGGTTTTCTTTTTACTCGGCGCAAGGAAAATCGAGCGGCCGGCTGTGAGAGTGGCTAAGAATGATTGGCTGTTGGCGCGGGGTAATCTGTCCTATTCACAATGAATGCCACATTCGCTTACGGACTTTCCCGCCCGAGCGAGCGCCACTGCTGAATGAGCGGAACGCTACCACAGAACACACCATTCTCAAACGCATATACAGTCCTTTGCAAAACCGCCTTCCCCGCTTCCGCGCACACGTTTTACTGGCATGCGGAGATATCGGGCTCGAGGTCCTGCGGCGCACAGCCGCAGCCACAGCCACAGCCACAAGCGGGGCAACCTAATGTGACATAAAGCTAAAATTACATTGCGATCATTACTCTATGGGAGTCGTGCGGGGTAGTTCCGTTCTGATTGGAGGTACCGACTGGCGTGGCAACGTTGCCCGAATTCACGGTCCACGGCGGCTATCGAGCTGGTAACGACTTCGCAGTATGGTGGTGAGGCTCTTAAGTTTTGATATGATCCTTTTCTTATTTTAGAAGTGATAAGGGCCCGACGGTGGAGCTGTAGTACTTAGGGTTGTGTTTTACTATGAAAGAGGGCTCCCTACTAACTAGGCGACAAGACAGCGACGCGATTGTAATTTTCAGGTTTGAGGGACCTCAGGAGTTTAGGAGTTACCATTGCACACGAATAGTATATAAGTATATAAATATAGACATGTATGCGAAGTTAAGATGGTTGCAAAGAACAAGTACCTATGATTTGTCCGGTCACGGGGTGCGTCCAGCGACGCAGGGATAGACGGTAGTTCAGGGTTAACCACCATCCTCATGTGCATTTCTAAATCTTCAAGCACGGAGATAGTCTTAGGTCTCAAGTGAAATGCGCTTTGGCGCTAACTAGATCTTATGTTAATTACTTCCCCATCTTCGATCAATTCAACTAATAATCAGTGTACAAGCCGAGAAAATAGTAGTCATAGGGGCGGTTTATAAGGTATATCACGTATCAATAAGACGATAGGGTAAAAATTTTAACCTCTATTTATAGTATATTAATTACGCGTATGTAAGCCTAAACAAAATCGTCTAAATAAAGATACTCCAGCCCAAAGAGAAGGAAATAAAGGACAAGAAGAACTCGGGCTGTCTCTCTAGGAGAAGGGAATAGCTACTAGTCTAGCTAGGGCCGCAGGGGCAAGGTCATTAACATTATCTAGTTGCTAAACAGTTACTACCGCAAAAACCACTCTATTTAAACCTTAAGGTATATCTGTAGTTCCCCTTCCCTCTATTGTAATATTTAGTAGCGTATAAACTAGCTTTTGAAGCTAGTTAACCTATCTAATAAGTAATAGCTTGCTAGCTTTAGTAATAAATAGCGTTTAGGTAGGATCCTACGTAAACTCCCTTATACCCTTACTTTTAGTATTATTACTATATAATACGCTAGAATGCTAAGAGATAGCTAATCTTAGAAGTATTAGTATAGGAACTTCGACTAGATAAGACCTAGGCTAAGTAAATAATAGTGCAAGGTTATACGCCTAAATAGGACTAATACTAGTATTAAATAGTACTAGATTTAGTACTACGCTATAGATATATGGAAGAAATGTGTTGTACTGTAATTTAACTATTAGTATAGATAATATTTGTTTTACAAGTAAAGGATCTATAATTACAAGTTACTTATTTAGTCTAATTGTAGTACTAATACTAATAGACGTAATAATATAGGTAGGATCGAAAAATTTATTAGTATTATTAACTAGAAAAGAGTAATTATAGGGTAGAACTAAAGTTTCGTTGTATTGTAGAGTCTTCTCGATACTAGAAGTATAGACCTCTTCTTACTATATATATATTTGTCAGATTGTACGGCCAAATTCACGGCATCAGCCAGTAGCTCAACCAACTGACTGCAATCATCCTACGTACGAGCTCACGCACGAACTCAATTACGAGCTGACCCATGGGCTGACTCGAAGGCTCGCGTTGATGAGTTGACGTTGATGAAGTGACGTTGGTGGCGATCGAGATAGTGATCGCGATCGCGATCGCGATCGGTATCGCGCGTGCGCCAAGAGCTCGGCGAGCAACCTCAATCTTTGTGAGAATCAACGCCAGCACTGCGCTAGCAGCTGGGCCAGCAAACTAGTGGAATCTCGATGCATCTAGACTTAGCTGAGGTAGGCGCCGACCTGCGCACTAGCTTATCCCTTGCAGAGGCACAAAGGACTTAAAGGCCCAACCCTTACATGAGCTCAACGCTAGCTAAGGCATCGCCCTAACTGAGGCTCGCCCTAACTGAGGCCTCGCTATCGCCGAGGTATTAGTAGCTAATAGAGCTGAGGATATATAGAGGAGTGCGATAGCAGGTAGAATAAACAAGCAACATCAGAATAGTGCACTCAATACAATCTATTTTACACTAATCAAACTTAAGCCTACATAGGCGTTACCTAAAAGCCTTTTTTGCAATCTCTATTTACTCGATATTAACTACATCAATCTATCTTATCAATCCTTTCAAAACCCCCTTTTATCTAACAATTAAGAGTCTTACTGCCTCTACGAGCCTATTACCTTAACTAATTCAACTAATCAACGAACTATAACGAGCTCATCGCAGCGCGATCCAACAGTAACGCTAAGGAGCGACGTAGATTATACTATATAGATAACTTAGCTACAATCTAGATATGTAGTATATAACGTTTAGGATAAGATTAACCTAGCCTCCTTAACGCTACTAATTGAGAAACCTAAAGCAATTAGAGCTCTAGTAATAGCTAACTATACGCTAGTATCAAACGTTAAAACACCTACGCGATAGTCTAAGCTAGCTCTAGCTAGAGTAAAAGCGCTTAAAGAGAACCTTGAGTACTACAAGGTACTAGCTAAGCAATACTGCAGCGATTAGCATAAGTACGAAAAGGAGTAATTAAGCCTCTAGTATATCGTTACGTTTATCTAATCCTTAGTATCGCCGCACTTACTACGCACCTACTACTTACTAGACTAGACACTACGCTAGTAGCTATTAAACCTAAAGCAAACTATTAGCGTAGACGACTAAATTAAACAAGAACGAGCTCGTACTAGATATCTTAACTTACTTAAACCTATAAGGAGTACAGCAAACTAGGATACGTAGTTAGCTAAGTACGACTATGCTACTACTAAGGCTAAAACGTACTAAGTAGTAGAGCTATTATAAATTAACGTAATAACTTAGGACTTTTTAGTAGCTATTAAAACTATAGTACTAATTTAGTTAACAACCTTTTAAGATAATAGAAGGCTTTAACCTAAGATAACTTAGAGGGAGATAATAAAACGCTACCGTAAGCATATAATAATCTACTATCCCCTAAAAATAGAGAGGTACAAGGCTGCTTTTGCAGCTAGGACCTTATCTTACGCTACTAGTAGTAATACTACCTAGGGTAAGGCTAGGGACGCCTCCCTTACAGACAGCGCGCTACTTAAAACCTAGGGTAGACCCTATAATTAACGTACACTAGACTATCTAGCTAGTCTTAAAACTTAAATTAAGTTAAACTAAACCTAGGGTAGACCCTATAATTAACGTACACGTAGTTAAGATATAGATAGCTAATACCCTATATATAGACAACGTTACTAACTTAATAATTACTATTATATCTATCTAGATAGAGTACTAGAATAGTAGAGTCTAAGAGAGACTCTAAAAGAGCTCGTTAAATATAAACGTAAGCATAATACAACGTTGTAAGGGCTAATAAGAGGGTAGACTAAAGCTCGTACCTAGTAACTAAGTCCTTAACTAAGGATTACTAAACTTAAAGATAATAAGGATTAACTAGATAGTTAGCAAATTACGTACGTAAAAGCTACCTTTATAGTTAGCTTAAGTAGTTACTATCTACTACGTAATTTATATATACTTAACTCTAGTACAACGTACTATATTATAAACAACTTAAGTTGTATATACAACTTTTACTAGCTAGTTCTAGGAGATTTTATATAGGCTAGTAATACAAAGATATAGGTTAAAGGATATAGCTTACTTATCTTATTCCTAAAGCCTAAAAGGCTAGCCTTGTACGACGTAGCTATCTACCTAGATATACTCTATAGCTTAGTATTATTTTAAGTACTTTAGTAGAAAGGAGTCTAGTAGGATAACTAATTAAGGCTAACAACCCTAAATAGACTAGATAGATTACTAATTAGCGAGCTATCTAAGTATTATAGTTAATAGATACTTAAGTACTATCTAGCTTACAAAGCTGTACGTTAAGAAGCCTCCTTATATACTTAATTATTCTATACTTAATAAGCTAGTAAAAGTCTATAAAAAGTAATAGTAGAGCTCTAGTATAAGAGACTTAGCTATCTAGGACTAGCTACAATTAAGTACCTTATCTAGCAAACTCAAGGGGTGCAAGTTAAAGGGGTAACTACTATTAAGTACAACGCCTGTAGTAAAGCTAAAATTAGATAACAAATTAGCTATATACTATAAGTTAATTATAATAGCTTAGGAGAGTAAATTACTATTAACTTCTACTCCTATAAGGTCTAAAGCTTTAATAAGGAGAAGAGTTAGATACTAGCTACTAACTAGTATTTAGGACTTTAATAGGACTTCTACTTTACTAATAATAGACTAGCTAAATCTATTATTAAGATACTATCTACGCTTATTTAATTCTTAAAAAATTAATTTAGTATTACAGTTAAAGTTATAGAGGCTAATAATAAGATTACAACTATTAAATCTAACGTCTAACGCTAGCTTACCTCCTAAGGAATATTAATTAAACTATTAGCGCTAGATACTTAAGCTTAAAATAGAGGAGCTAAGTATACTAGAGGTATAAACAAGGAGAAGTTACGGGTAATACGCCTTAACGCAAATTTACTATAGGAACTATAGCTAGAAGTTATATAGGCTAGAGTTTATCTATATAACTAAACTCTAAACTATTTAAATAATTAGAGAACTCTATACAAAGTATTCTATATAGCTTCTACCTATAATAAGGCTATTATATTAGCTCAAAAACTAAACCTAGCCTATCTTAAGGCGTATAGCTACAAAGTCTTTACAATAACTAGCAATACCTACTATAATAAGTTAAGATTACAACGTCTAGATCTAAAGAGTTAGATTAGCTACCTAGTTAGATACTAATTATTAAATATCTATTGTATATAGATACCTTTAATAGCTAAAGTAATTAGCTTACAAGATATTATTTTTAACAAATCTACTATCTTTAATAGCTAGATAGAGGACCTATTGCAGGATACAATTAGCTAGACTAGTTAATTACGTAGATTAAATAATCCTAAAGTAACACTAAGGCAATTAGAGACTAGAGGATCCTCCTCTAGTCGATCCTAGAAACGTATATAACTTAGATAGACATCTAATCTTTCTTATATAGGAATCTAATTAATTTACTTATAAAACTAATTGTTCTACGAGCTTCTAAATCCTCTATAGTTATAAGCCTAGCGCTATAAGATTATAGTATTAATTCTCCCTATATACCTAGTATTGCTAAGAGCTCTAGAACAATTAAAATATCCTTTTTATCCTATAATGCCCTACAACAAAAAGATTACTATAGGCAAAGTAATCCTTAAAAGATAATTAGATTAGCCTAATTAGTTCTCCTAACTTAAATCCTATGCAAGGGACAAAATAATCTAGGATTAAATTAATCTAGATAGACTAATAGTACTAACGATTAACGAGTAAGAACTATAGTACCTAGAGCTACCTCTAGAACTATCTCTAGTCCTAGTACTAAGCGATAATCCTTTAGAACAAGAGAAGGAGGATTAGGTTAAGGCTTAGATTAAGTATAATACTTAAGTAGCTACCTAAAAGTATATAATTACTAATTAAGACGAGGATATACGTAAGTATAAGCTTACTATGTTAAGATAGACAAGAATAATAGTAAAGCTTAATAATATAAGAGACTAGATTAATAGAATAGTCCTACTAGAACTATTAACCTTAGCTAGGCTTAAGAACCTTGCAAGTAAGTAAACAATACTATAGGCTCTAATCTAATAACTTAAGAATAATCTTACCCTAACTAATAATAATACTACTTATCTCGTTTAACATTAATATTAGGAGTACCTAAAGAAGGCTAAGAATAGTAGGCTTAGACTAGAAAAGTAGTTTAATAAATAGTAGATCTTATACAATAAAGCTTAAGCCTTTAACGTTCCTAAAATTAAAGGTTAACTAGTAGTTACTAACTTTCTAGAGGCGATTAGAGTAAAGATTACTCTAACTTAGGCAATTAATATACGCTAACATATAACTATAGCTATAGCGCTAAGCTATCTAGTCTTATTAATAAATTAGCTAGCTAAGGTATTTACATAGATACTTTAGGAGCAAGTAATTATTTCCTTAAGTAGAAAAGGATTAGTAGTATTCTTAGCTACTTTCTCTAGATTAGGACTAGCTATAACTTAATTAGGATTATCTAATAAACTATGCCCCTATAACTAAAGGAGACCCTATAGGTAGGACCTAATTAACTACAATAAGCTAAAACTAGCACTTATAGGATTACTTCTACTAGGAATACTCCTACTAAAATTAACTAATATAGACTAATTAAAGATATTAGAGCGCCTTACTAATCTAAAATAGTTAGATCTTTAAAACTAGATTAAGTAAGCTAGATAGAAGCTTTAAAATGCTCCTATTAAAGATAAGTAACTATCTCTAAAATATCTAGGATCTATCTTAGTAGTACTAATCGATCTATTATTATTTAATAATAAAAACAATTAAGGGGTATATAGTACTATAGTAAACGCCTATCTTCTATCCTTAAGTACGATCCTTAATAGGGGAGGTACTATTTACCTTGTAAATAATTAAGCTCTCTTAGTTCTAGGAACGTAGAAGAAAGCAAATCTAAATAAAATAGTAGAGGCTAGTACCTAATACCTACTAATCTCTAGATTAGGAGATTAGCTACTTAAGAGAGTACTCAATAGACTAAAGGGACTAAAGACTAAAGATTTATTACTTAAAGACGTTAAGGTAGTAGAGGGTTTCTACCTTAATATTATATTACAAGAACGACTAAGGAAAGCTAGGATCTAGTACCTTAGATTAGATAATACGCTATAGTATAAGACGATTAAAGATAACTTAATTATAGCTACTCTAATTTTAAAGTTTAATCTTACTTTCCTTAAATATAATAAAGTTAGATACTACTCTCTTCTCCCCCTAATTATATAATCTATAGGAAGGTCTTAGAGACTATAACTAAAGTTAGACTTAGAGGATCTCTAGTATAAACAATCTAGTTACCTTAGTTAAGAGGTACTCTAAGTACTAGTACAAGCTATATAAAATATATAGATTAATAGTATAAAAAGAATTAAATATAAGGATTATTTAATAACTTACGCGAGCTAAGTTATCTTAAGAAGACTAAGAGAGTAATTACTAAGACTATTCTATAGGATCTCCTAGGATCTCTTTAATATACCTACTAGACGATTAAATAAGTACTAGTCTCTACTAATTAAAGAAGACTTTAGTAGAAAGATTTATAATTACAACCTAAATTAGAAGTTACTTATAGAGATAATAAAGGTAATCTACTAGTTTATAGAGTAGGTAGAAAGGAAATATTAGCTTGTAATTATAGAGATCTATTAGGATAATAATATAGCTACTCTCCTATAGAGAGGTAGATTAAAATATAAGGATTAGGTAGAGAAAAAGAGAATTAAGATAGTTACTCCTCTACTATATACTTATTAACTAAATAGATTAGTAGAGTAAGTAGGATAAGAGATTTTAATAAAAGTAATTAAGATACGTATAAGCGTAAACTTACTAGTAATCCTCTAGCCTATAATCCTTAATATAGTAGTATATCTACATAGAATGTACCTATTAGTAATCTATAGTTTTCGATCCCTAAATAAAGTCCTAGATAGCTAGTTTAGGCAATACTTTTAATAGAATAAGCTGGCTATAATCTAATATAGAATAGTAGATCTTTACCTAAATTAGAGTAGGATATATACCTATAGCTACTGTGCGTATCCTATAATTAAGGATCGCGTAGCTAGGTAGCATAAAAGGGATTTTAAAGTAAATCTAAGAAGGTATATTAGATATTTAATTAGCTATTAAGTATTAAATATCTACTATATATAGGTCCCTACGCTTAATAAAGTAATTATAATAAGGGATATAATATTTAACAAATCCCTATTCTATAAAGGAAAGATTAAGGATAAGATACTAAAGGATTAGGTAATTAAACTTATTAAAATCCTAAACAATAATAAAGTTGTTAATCTAGGAGAAGATATTAATATACCTCTCCCTAAAGAGCAATTAATAAACTAAGAGATTACGATAACTACTAAGTAAAGACTTAGGAGTAAGTTACTTATATAACTTAAAAGTAAGTAAGGCCTAGTAAGTAATTAGGTACTTAAGATAATAGATCCTATATAGGATACGAGTAAGGCTAGTAAGTATCTAAGAATCTATATAGAGTAGAGTAATTAAATTAGTCTTGTAACCCTAGAGGCAACCTCTAAGCTAGAGGTTGTAGGGATAGGCGATTAAAGCTATTGTATAGGAACTAATAGCTAATAGGAAGTATACTAACCTAGAAGAGCTAGCCTGTCGAGTTCTAGTAATTAGATAGGATTACTAGGGTTAAGGCTAGAGCGCCTAACTAAACTTACTACTTAAACTAGACTCGAAGACTCTATTACTCTAGACGAAGTAAGTTATTTTTAGGCTTAATAAAGAGTAATAAATCTACTTATAAGATTACTAACTCTAACTACTTAAAGATTAAGTAGAAGGTAGTAAGAACTTGTACCTAAAATTAATAGGTATATATAAAGGGGTAGCTAGAAGGCAATAGTACTTACTATAGGCTATAGGAGATAGTAAAGGGATAATACGTATTTAAGTAAAAGTCTTAATTAAAAAGGTAAATAATACTTACTAGACTCTTCCTATAAGTAGGAGGCCTTTTATACGCTAGTATAGCGCATTAGCCCTACCCTAGTCTAGTACTATAGATATTAGTATAGTTAAGGCCCTAGAGGTCTTAGAGTACTAAAGATCTTAAGATCCCTAGGATTCTAGGTATCTCTACTAAGACCCTTATTATAGAGCTTCCCCTTCTAGCTAGGGTCTTTACTAGCTCTTTAAGTTGCAACCTTAATAAAAACCCTAAAACCTTTATAAGAAAAGAGGGAAAAGAGTATTTATATTCCTCTTGTAACGTTTACGCATATTAGGCGCGTTTTATTGTTGTTTTACTTACGTATATTTCTTCTATTTACTTAATAATAAGTAAAAGATTGTACCCTACTAATAATAGTAATAATATCGTAACAATAGGTAGGAGCTAGGTCTCCTAGTAACTAGTATAGTCTATATAGTAATAATAAAAATTTTATAATTATTCTACTCTATCTCTTTAATATTATTGTATAGCTAAAACGTATATATAACTTATAATTAGTACTTATAATAGAATTATAATAAATTATTATTATAGTCTACTATCTACGCCCTAAGTTTATTAAAAAGAGTAATATACGTAGTACTACGCCTTTTAAGTAGAGTAATCTTACTAGGCGCGCTAATAGTATTACTCTATACAAGATATATATACGCTATATTTAAGATATTACTAGCTAAAAGGTTATCTATAACAAGCTAGATAATTGTTATTATAAGTACTATACTAATAATAATTATAGTAGCTACTCTATAGTAAGTTCTTTTTAGTATACTTTAGGAGCTACTCTATAACTAATATAAATAGGTTCCTATTAAGTTTAATAGGCGCGTAAACTATATATACTAGCTCTATACTCTTTATAATACTACTATTACTAATACTACTAACGCTAAGATAGACGATATAGTCTACTCTACTAGCATTAAGCTTACTCGTACCTAGCATACTTTTAATTTAGAGCTGTTGTCCTACTACTACCTTACTACTTGTAGTAGTACTCCTATAGAAGTAGCTACCTAAACCCCTACTACTACGCCTTAATTTTTAGGGCTAATTTTAGCTAAGTATAAGAGCTTAGTAACTAAGTAGAGGAATATAGTAGCTAGGTAAAAGGACTTAGTAGCTACTATCTATAAGCTTACTTTAGTTATAGGTTACTTAGTAAGTTTACACGTATTACTTATATATAACGTATACTAATATCTTCTTAGGTTACTCCTCCTATTACTACTAATAATAATAAGGATAATAATAATAAGAATAAGGATAAAGGTAAGGACAAGAATAGCGCTAGCCTTATAAGTAGAGAGGATAGCGTAAGTAGAGCGCTTAAGGATAATAAAGAGGGCGATAGGCCTAGTAGTAAGGACAAGGAGATAGAAGATAAGTAAAAGGTTTTTTATTTTGTAGTATAGTTATTTTTTATATATATAGATACCTAGCTATAGAGCTATTAAGCTTAAATAAATAAATTACTTTTTAATTATATTTTAGGTACGTAAATTAAGTTTTTTATTTCTACTTTAAACATAGAGTACTTTAAGCTAATTTAAACTTATTAATTAATTTATCTATATCTTTAAAATCTATAGTAGGGGTCTATGTATCCTAGGATTTATTATATCCTTTCTATCTTAGGAGGTACTCTATTTACCCTTTTCTCTAACGTTTCTTAAGGATTTTCTTAACTTCCTATACCTCTTCTCTTTCCTCTATTACCTTAGGTAGATAGGTATTATCTTCTATGCCTATCTAGGATTTCTATCTCTTAAGGAGGGAAATATAGAATACGTTGTAAATATAATAATAAGGTAGTAGAATTAGATAGTATGCCTACGTTCTAACTACGTCTTATACTTAGAAAGGACTAATAAATTTATTAGATAGCTTCTTATATAGCTAGTAAGTAAGTTTTAAGTTCTTTATACTTAGTAGGACTAAATCTCCTTTCCTAAACGTTTTTAGTTTATATTTATTGTTGTAGTATTGTACTTAATATACTTATACTTTTTATAAAGATTCTATAAGTATTATTCTTGCGCTATATATATACTTTACTCTCTAGATTATATCTAGTACCTCCCCTTCTAGCCTACTATCCTTAAGAGGGTATATAAGGATTAGGTATTTACCTAATATAGCGTAAAAAGGGGTAGTCTTTATTACTTTATAAACTAAGTTATTGTACGCGAATTGTATAGTCTTTAACAATATTACCTAGTTATCTTAATTTGCTAATGTAAAGATTCTTAGATATTACTCTAGTATCTAATTCTAGCGTTTAGTTTACCTATTAGTTTATAGGTAAAAAGCTATACTTAACCTATACTTTACCTATAATTAGTAGTATATCTCTATCTAAAATTCTAAAGTAAAGATTAAGCCTCTATCTAATATAATACCTTTCTATATTCTATAATTTAGGATAATATTATTAAAGTATACTTCTATAAACTATTATACGTCCTACTTCTTACGTACTAGGATATAGATAGCTATCTTTAATAAGTAGTTTACTATTACTAGTATTATATTATAAACGCCTCCTAAGTAATCCTTTAAAGGTAGAAGGCCTATAATAAAGTCTAGAGAGACTTCTTTAAAGATATTGCTTAGGATTAGCAAAGGAGTTAACTCCCTATATTATTTATACCTTAGTACTTTACTTCTTTAGTATATTGTATAGGTTCTTATATATTCCTAAACGTCTTAATCTATTAATAGCTAATAATAGTACCTAGTAATTAACTTAAGCGTTCTATATATACTAAAATAGCCTACTATATGCAAGTTATAATTCTAAAGTAGAATCTCTTACCTAATAGTAGGTTCTTCTAGAATATATAATCTACCTTTATATCTTAGGACTTCCT
The DNA here is from genome assembly GCA_028456235.1 of Ophiosphaerella narmari. Lineage (NCBI taxonomy): Eukaryota > Fungi > Ascomycota > Dothideomycetes > Pleosporales > Phaeosphaeriaceae > Ophiosphaerella > Ophiosphaerella narmari. The sequence goes on along the minus strand of JALNQA010000189.1, from coordinate 2,181 downwards.
TATTATCTAAGCGCTAAACTTGCGCTTTACTATAGTATTAAGTACTTTCTACTTTTATTAAACTCTCTACTCGTACTTATATAAAGGTATCCCTCTACTATAGTCTATATAAGGTCTTTAGAAAAGCTTTAGACTCTACTAATATAGGTTTACTACTAACTAACTTTCTAGCTATTAAGCGTAGTACGTATAGTATATATTCTATAGCGCTAGTAGTAGGAATCCTTTTAGTACTATAGTTTCTAGTATTATACGTCTTGTATATACTTTCTAAGCTTAGCTTAGTTGTAAATCCTCTTACTCTACTTGTTATCCTAACCCTAGCTATTGTACTTACTAGTTGTAATTTTTCCTAGAGGGTAGGTAATAAGTATACTAATAATAGATTCTCCTATTTATAGTTACATCTCCTTAAGGGACTATCTATAGGATTTATCCTACTAGCCTAGTACTTTACCTTAAAATTAAAAGATCCTAAGTATATTACCTAGCGCGCTTAACGTAGGTTTAATTTCTATACTACGCGTATTAAGCGTAGATTGTTATAATCTATTAGTACCTAAATAGTATACTACGTACCTTTAAGGTAGTATCTCTATTACTTAAAGCTATAAATAATAGCTAGAAGTTTAGTATTATATATTTTATAGTTAAGTTCTACTTCCTATAGTTTCCTTAATATAAAGGTAACTAGATACTACTTCCTATTAGGATAAAGCTAAGATAAGATTCTAGATATTGTAAAAGTAGACGTATCTATCTCTACGTAAATAGGTAGCGCTAGGTTGTAGTAGCGTAAAATAGGCGTACTTATAAAGTACTTTTTAAGTATTTTAAAAGCTTTCTTTACTAAATTAGGCTAGTAAAACTCTTACTTCCCCTTTAATAAGTCTATAAGGAGAGCTATTTTCTAGGCGTATCTCTTAATAAACCTTTAATAGAAGTTTGCAAAGCCTAAGAATAATTATAATTCTTTAATACTAGTAGGCTCTAGCTATTACGTAATAGTCTCTATGCGCTTAGGTTTAATATATATACTATCTCTAGTAATAATAAAGCCTAAGAAGTAGACTTTATTAGATATAAAAGTATACTTCTTTAAGTTTATAAAGAGTTCTACCTTTCTTAACGCTATAAGTATAGTATAGACTACGCGCTAGTAAACCTTAATATCCTTACTATATATATATATAAGTATATTATTAAGGTATACTACGTAGATATAATCTAAGAGCCTACTAAGTACCTTGTTAATATACGCCTAAAAGCTCGTAGGAGTATTTATTAATCTAAAAGGTATTACTAGGTACTTAAAATATCTATATTAAGTGCGAAAAGCTGTCTTCTACTTATATCCTATCTAGATTCTAATCCTATAATAGGTATTTTTAAGATCTAAGGACGTGTAGTAATATACGCCTAATAAGTAGTCTAACGTCTCCCTAATTAGTAGGAGTAGGCACTAATCCTTTATTATAATTGTATTTAGTCTACGATAGTCTATATAAAGGCGTAACTTCCTATCTTTCTTTAAGATAAAAAGGATAGGTACTCTAGCTAGACTATTACTATAACGTATCTAGCCTTTATAAAGAGCGTCTTCTAAGTAGGTATAGAGTATCTTAAGCTCTTGTATAGAGAGGTTATAAAGTAGCCTATAGGGAGGCTCCTTACCTTCTATTAATAGGATTGCGTAATCTAAGTTTTTTAAGTAAGGTAAGGCCTATATAGCATTGTTATTAAATACGTTATTGTATTTAGATAAGGCGTTAGGGATATAGGGTTCCTACGCTAGTACTATAGCGTAAACGCGTACTATATAGTCTAAGTTAATTATATTAGTTACTAGTACTCCTAATAGGTATAGATCTACCTTAGTTTCTCTTAGGTCCCTTATAAAATCTTTAACTATATATAGTTATATTTAGGTATATCCCTAGCGCTAAGTTTATAATCTATAATTAAGTTATATCCTCTCTTCTTTAAGGAATAGGTTTCTAAGTAAGAGGGCTACCCCTTCTTTATCTACTCTATAGGCTATAACCTTAGACCTATAGGTTATATTGTTATTGTCTATAAGACATACCTAAAGCTTGTAAGTAGCGTAGGTACTTTACCTCTATACTCCTATCTAGCCTAGCCTAGAGAGCTTAGTATTCTAAATTAGCTCTAGTCTTATCT
>JALNQA010000188.1:0-20028 GCA_028456235.1 Ophiosphaerella narmari | reverse complement strand
CACAACTCACGTACGTGTAAGAAAGATGGAGAAGCTACTACTTGATTTATTATACAAATATATACTCTCTACTCTACTGCGTTGCTGAGTTGTACGCTTGAAGAGGTGCGCAAAGTTGGTGAGACCCGGCGCTCGCTTGTAAACCACGTTATGGCAATTTAGGAACTTAAAATACAGTCCTGGAATACTGGCAAACTTTAATATTTGCGTTGTGCCTAAAGTAAATAGTTCAAAGCTTTATAACGTTTCTACCAAAACCTTCAGGCCTTGAATCCTTTACCTTAGCGATCTGATTCGTCACCTCCGTTATTTCAAATACCGGAATAATCGTAACCTCATAGTCCCTATCCATTTCCCAATTTCCCAATTTTGAATCATTACACCGCAACGATTTCTCGATTGCGGCACACTGTGCCCAGTGCAACAGCTTGCGGAGATTCAATCTTAGGCGTAGAACAAAGACCCAAACTTGTTTTCACCGACACAAAAGATGCCTTGAGTACAGGTGTGCGAGGTGATCGTGGGTGGTAACCACCTAAGGTAACGGAATGCACCACTAGGTTTAGTTTGTATTTCAACTTAGTGGAAATAAACCACGTATTATTGTTCGCTTACTTCTTTCTGTCGGCTGGAGCTTCTCTCCTAGACATCTATACCCATCTGAAGAGCAGCGGCCGGGAAATGAGCAGTTGGCCTTGACGGTAACTATGCCTTCTATCTTAATAACGAATTTGCCTTCAATAGCTTGTAAACTTTGGGGTATAAGCTTTGCAACATTGAACGGATTGAAATCCCGCCGGTGAAGATATTCAGGTTGTTAATATTAAAATCTAGGTCGAAGTAAACACCGAGCTTGCCGCAAACTCAGAGACTCAACACCACGCTTAAAAAAAAAGTCGAGACCTTTGAACTCAGCCCAGTCTCTCCATCTCAACTCTTCAACACCGAAGCACCATCTCCTTCCCATACCAATCTCGCCATTATATCGTCGAACGACTCTCCATTATACTCACCATCTTCAAGTACGTTACGCCGCTGAAAGAGTTCATCTTGAACCCAAGTTTTGTGATATTCTGGCGACAAAAATATAAACTTCTGGGACATAAACTCTTCGGCAAAAAAGGTCTACGATAGTCACCAAAAGATTATATGGGAGTACATTAAAGCTAGCTCGAAGGATAGCCAAAGCCCTATCGGTTTTATTATTTTGAATTGCGACTGCAAGTAGCTCGAGCTGATCGCTTATACTACCTAAATATGAATAGAGACGATCCGTAGAGGCTGATCCTTTGGTCTGCCGAACTCGCGCTATGGACTCTGTGCCGGCCCTTTTACGCCGTATAGCTGTCTCATCTGGGAGCTCATCTGGATCGTCTTCTATCTTCACTGAATCACTGACATTGTTGGGGCTGGAGCTGCTCAAGAGATCCTCAATACTTAGAGCTGACTTTCCGGTGGCTGAGACTCCTTCGAAGAGCACTCGTAGCCGCTCCTCATACTTGAGTCGTTTGTTTTTGAACTTTCCGGCATCTTTGTGGGCTTCAAAATAGGCTCCGGGTGCGCCCTTGGAAGTGCTGACCAGCTCGTCGTCAGTCATCTTAAACTCAGAATGGTTTATGAGCTCAGTATAAACTCTATAATCCTTCTTAAGGATGCTGTATTTGTGCTTGCACTGGCCTCGAGTCACGGCTTGGCCAGGGACTCAAGATACCTCGCACATCGCCAAAACCCACGCTTCTGGCTTGTACCCCGAGTCTGAGCGGAGGCCGCGGTTGAAAGCGCTTGTGAGAGCCTCAGTAAGAGCTAACTCACCCTCGTCGCCCTATTCAAAGGCGCCGTTCGGCTGAGATGACTGTGATCGCGCGGGTGCCGGCGACGGTTTAAGCGCCCATGTGAGGGTAGTAGTAACTACACTCGAGGAACGCTGAGATGGGGATGGAGGGGCCTCACTAAGAGCAGCGCAAGCGACGAGCGCGAGATTGGCGTCGTAGGACGTACTTGGAGGCTCCATGGGGTCGGGACGGTCACGAAAACGATTAAGATGGAATATAAAACAGACAAACTGTCACACCGAACGCACTAAAATTATGTCCGGCTCGATTCGGTAAGGCCAGTGGTGTAGACTGAAGCGCCCTCGGCCGCGCTACTCGACGTTACCTACAGCAAAAACAGTTTGAAAAACAGGTGCGCACCGAATAGAACCTTAGCGCTGTTATCATACCTCAGCCTTATGAACTGAAAGCAGGTTTGGCGCAAAGTATATCCTTGTTGTAACAAGCTCGTGTCATAGAACTGGCATGCCTAGTTTCCTATCCCAGGCACTTGCATTTCTTATTTTCATGGCTACTTAACTGGCCTCTTCGAGAACTCTTGCCACCACCTCTTCTTAGGACTCTTCTTGGGAGGAAGTTTGGGGCGCTCGGCCTCTTCAATAGAAAGCAACTTAGGCTTACCCCCCAGCGTTTCTACTACTTCACGGTGTCGATTGGCTTGTGCTAAATCCAGCGGCGTCTCGCCTTCATGATTCTGCCAGTGCATCTTTGCCCCGTGTGCCAACAAGCCTTTCGCCATTGAAGTATTACCATTACGGGCCGCTTCGTGAAGTGGTGTTGACCCTGAATTATCTTCTGAATCAACATCTAGCCCACGGGCTATAAACTTGCCTAAGATATGACGTCCCGAGATTGATGAAGCAGCTAAGTAATGTAGAATGCCTTTTCCAGTCTTATGATCTTTCAGTTGCACATCATCATCCTCTGTATATTCTTCAAAGAGTAGAGTAGCAAGACTGCCGTAGTGCCGCTCTATGACGTAGATCAGATCAGAGGGTCGGGTTTGGTGAAGTTTGGCTCCGAACGAAAGAAGTACTGCAATCCATTCAACGTTACCAACAGCTAATGCCATATCAAAACATGAGGTGTTGCGTGACGTTGTAGCGTTGACATTTGCGCCACTCTCTAGGAGCGCCAATGCGACATTCATGTTTCTTGTCCAGTTTGCAATATGCAGAGGTGTATTTCCATGTGCATCTTGGAGGTCGAGGAGAGCTCCATGGGCTAGTAGCAGGGGTACATGCTGAAATTGTTTTTTGCCCTCAAGGTTGGATTGAGATACCGCATAGTGAAGTGCAATCCGGCTGCCACTACCACGGCTAACAGGGTTGACTTCGGCTCCTGCCCTCAGTAACATACGCATAGAAAAAGGGCAGTCTTCCACTAACGCGAGCATCAGGGGGCTGGTGGAAATTTCCTGTTCATCATAGTTAACTTTCGCTTTTCGATCCAGAAGTAGTTGCATGAGTCCTAGGTCTTCATGTCGCGCCGCAATATGCATTAATGATTGCCCGTTAGAGACAACATTCACATCCCCCCCACAGTTCAGTAGAAGCTCTACAATTTCCCTTGCATATCCGATTGGCTGTCTGGAACTATGCCCAATAAACCATCTCAGAGCATTATTCGGGTCCTTTCGATACGAATTTGAGCCTTTGAGGCCAGCATCATTGAGAGTCTTCATTATGACATTTGAGATTTGTTGGGGGGTATGATTCACTGCAGCGGCAGCGGCTAATTCTTCCATGATTATTTGGTCGTAATATTGGTGACCACGGTAGGGGGCTAGAGGTTTGATGAGAAGATCCTCACTGGCTGGCCAGCCTGAATGTTCGCCCGAGCGCTTGTGTGTGATACCTTCCAAGCTTTTTGGGTACGGCGCATAGTCTTTATTGCTAATTGGTGTTCCGCACGGAGGATTGGTTTCTTCGTATTTCCGTTCGGCCACGCAGCTATTGCATTGGCAAATCGTAAGAGTGTATTGCAAAGCAACGGCATTGCACAATGTATCGTGTGCGTATTTCAAGATGTGATTCGGACAAAGACAACAACCGCCAGTATTCTTCTGAAATATTTGGCCTCGTCGTTGCATAGCGGTGCTAACTAAGCAAGGTCCACAAAAGCAATCTGTTGAGTTAAGGCCTACAAATTGGCGCACCTCCTCATCGAAGTCGGCTTTTGCTCTTTCTTCGTAATCAGGCGATTCTTTTAGTATATGCATTCGAAGAATCTCCGAAATTTTTTCAACTGCGCTGAACATAATTGGTGTGTTCCCGAAACGGTTCTCTCTGTTGATATGAGCGCCCGCCGAGATGAGTCGGTTGACCATATCTTCCGCATCTATTTCCGAAACCTTTGCCTCTACGCATACATAATGAAGCGGACCGTACCCAAATTTATCGATAGTGTTGATCTCTTCTGGAGACAATAGTGGAATTAGCAGCTTGGCTATATTGAAATTCCGGCATTTCAAAGCAAGGATCAGTGGCGTCCGACCGAGAAGATCCTGTTGATGCGCCTGAGCACCGCTCTGAAGTAGCATCCCAGCCACCTTTGTATTTCCCTTTTCCGCAGCATGGTGTAGTGCAGAGTGGTGAAACACTGTCGAGCAATCCTTCATCTCAGGTTTCGTGTTCAATACATGCTGTACCACGTCCTTGGCGAGAGCCTTATTGGCGAAACTGCTGGCAAGTACAAGAATATTGAAACCTTTATTTTCGCAAACTGAGCTGTTAATAAGCCGATGTAACTGCGACATCCAAGTAGGTTCCCTTTGCCTGAGCCGGACTAAGAGGCACTCAAATCGCGGATGGCTGTGGAAGAAAGCGTCCTCGATATGGGTGGGGTCAGAAAATTCACTCTGACTAGTATTTTGCGACATTGCTAACGCAGCTTCTGGGGGAATATTTGGAAGGTTTTGGAGTTTATGACCTTCGCCTTGCTCCTCATCACTTTGGCTTATCTTTTCGACGGCTGGTACGAGTGGCTCTAAGCTCAACGCATTTCTAGCACCGGAGTAGACTGGTTTGATCTGTTGCCCAGTTACTGTTCTTTTCGGGCGTTCGGTATCATTGGGAATCGATGGCGTTTCAAAATATCCATCATGGACACTTTGTAATCGATTTGTTGTCGGACTAGATTGAGCAAATGATGCCGTTTCCTCCATGGCTTGATTCACTTGCTGTTCCGGAATTGACTTTTCTGGAATCCTTTGGTCTTTTAGTATCTCAACCGAGGAAAGGGTTGTCATATTGCTGGAAGTATTTGCTGTCTCGAAAATTTCGTTCTCGATAACCGAGCCTTCCCATGACGTGGTATCCGAGAGGAAGTCGTGGAAACAACATTCTCGGAGATAGTGCATACTTGCACGCGGTGCCGTTGATATATGATCAACTAAATCCTCTGCACTAGGTCTTACGCTTGGGTCTAATGCAGTCATCTTCTCGATCCATTCAAAGAGCAGTGTGTCCGTTTCACCACAAGAACCTTGAATCATGTTGATCCAAATGGTGATTGCATCTTGGTTAAGCCAATAGGCCGCAGAGGGAGTTCCGAGAGAGCCAAAAAACTCAATCTTGCTGCTCAGTGACTTCCCGGATAGTATAGTCTACACAATTCAAGAGTTATGATCCGTTTGTGCAGAAATAGTGTTTACTTACAGCCATTTCAATGAAAATGCATCCCAAAGACCATACGTCAGATGGCTTGCCGCGAGCCTGTTGCTTTACAACCTTAGATTCTGTCAGTATAGCCACCTGTCGCTTGCAGGCTCAGGTAGTACCTCAGGCGCAACATATAATTTTGTATACGCTTCAGAAGGGCCCACAGTCAGGTCGTTGTCGAATTCACTATAGTCGTGGGCCGTTCCGAAATCAGCCAATAATACATTATCTCCTTCTTTTGTCACAAATTTGTCAGTTGACTTTATATACAAATAGTTACTGAGTGCTCACCAATCAGAATGTTGTGTGGTTTCAGATCTTTATGTCTACACTTTTCTCGGTGCAAATATGCCAAAGCCGAAGAGAGACAGCCAATCCATGAGCGAAGTGTAGTTAGGTCACTTTGAGTCCAGTCTTGTTTCGATAGATATCGGTGAAGGTCAATATCTGCCACAGGGCTCATAATGATTCCCACATATCGTTTGTCAGTATAGGAACTGTAAACCATGATTAGTAGAAACTAGAAGAAACTGCGCTGGGATATTTACCCAACAAATTTCACTAGATGGTAGTGCGATAATCGTTTCAAGTTATGCACTTCGTTTTCGAATGCGATGAGAGCTTTACGGTTCTTGGCGAACACATCAGACCTGTCGATTCTTTTCCGCTGCTAAGAATCAGCAGTGTTAATCTTACCGGCATAGTAAGGTAGACGTACTGCATACTCTTGTAAAGTAAGCCTGCTTCGGAGCCGAACTTTATCAACCACGCTGAAGCCACCTGATCCTAGTTTTCCAAGACTGATAAAAACGGTATCTGCACTCTTGTCTAAAAATTGTTAACAATCTGCCAAGACGGTCGTAGGATGAAGTTACCCAAGTGGCGATGTCGACCTCCTCGTACCAGGTCCGCTGACCTTTCACTGAGGACGTAGCGCTGTGTATGGAGGAAGTTGCGCTTTTCGCCAATCTCTTTGATAGGCCCAGGAATAGTAGTTTCAGTGTATGGGAAATCGATATCTTTGTAGCCATTGAGAATAAGTTCATCCATTACCTTGATTTCGTTCATCAGCCTGAGTACTAGATATGTCCTTGGCCTTTCACTCCATCGAGTCTTTCCCACAGCCGCCAAGAGTTCTGCAATCTGAACAATAACATCGTCGGAATATGGCCTATTTATTCCCATTCGTTGGGCGGATGCGGCCGATAGCAAAACGGAGACTTGTTCTTCGAAAGCTTGGGCGGATAGTAGCGGGCTCCCACCATCTATGGATGTCCCAGAACTGGACTTTGCCAGTGTAGGAAGCTCGAAAGAAGGGTTTTTTGTTTCCTGTGCCATGCTTTGAGCCGCTACACGATCCAATTGCAATGTCGATATAGCAAGGTCTAGGGAGCCGGCCGAACTGTTCGGTCTGCCAAGACTAATAGCAGTAGATGGCGCATTAGATGCCTCCTGTGTCTGCGGTGTCTCAGTTTCATCGGCTTCAGATGTATATTTAAGTTGTGGCACAAATCTTTGATCTGCAACTGCGAGTGGAAAGCTCCTTGGCGCAGATCCCTCTCCTTCTGGTTGCTCTATAAGCGATGTGAGATACTCGAGGTGTAGGGTTGCCCGTCGTTGCAACTTGAATGAAGTATTTTGAATGCCTTTCATGTCATCGATAAGTTGTGTCTGTTCGTCGTCGACTGGATTAGTTTGTTGTGTATTGATCTGCTGGGCTATTTGTTCGATTGCCTTCTGCAGTTCATCGAGCTGAGCCTTGAGATCCGTCGCATGGCGAGCGTCGCGATCAGCTACTTGCATCTGCTTACAACTAAAATTTGATTGTCAGATGTAGGGAAATGGAAATTAAAGACACGCTTACGTTGCGAGCAATTGAAATGCCAGTTGAATTGAACTTTTGTGGGCTTGAAAGCTGTGCTTGAGGCGGTCGATATTTTCCATGCGCCGATCGAGTCGCCACTGTAGATAGGTTCGATTGACGACGTTTTTGCGAATTTGCAAGCCAAGCTCAGACAAGAGATCGAGCAACCTTTGGGCTTCTCTGGAACAACCTTCCAAAGCCTTCTGGAGACTTCCCATGAGTGTGACGTCAGTTTCATTCTGTACCCCCTTTACAGCTGCAATGAAGTTTGGGACACTGAATAGCCGGTGAATATTATCAGTTAACTCGTAGATCGTATCTAGGTCTGAGTGGAGGTCGCGAAGCGTTTCGTGCACCGTCTTTCCGTCCTGGTAAGCTTTGCGAAGTGCGATGGCAACGGTACCAATGATTTTGGTGACTTGAAGTGACAGACTGATAATGCTCACTGGATCGGCCATATTGATCGAACTTCCAGGAGTTCAAACACAACAGCTCCCTACTTGGCGTTATAGCCAGCTCTGGTAAATAGTTTGCTCTGCGATTCTGAAGCCTAGGACGAACCCAAATAAACCGTGGGATTCGTTCAGGCTGCGCGTTAGACACCAGTGAAAGGTCTCAACGCGCCACAGCAAAGGCCTGGTTCGAAGATCTCGCATATTATTGGACTACTCACCAAAGAGTTTGCCATCTGAGTGTTATCAATACGACATTTGAAGGTATCTGAGTGGCCAGTCTGAGTGCGGGGACATGCAGGTGCGTGATAATGTGGGGGCCATATTTGATTGAGAGGCACAAGGCTGAGGCACGCTAGGGGAAGCTAGCTTGTCAGGGTCAAATCGATGCGCTCCTCAATAGCAGTAGATAGCCGAACGATCCCGCACTTTTTTTTATAGCTTTAGTGTAGCGTATGATAGACGCATACGAAGTGTCACCCGTGGATAAATCTCATAGCACGGACCTTCTCCTGGCTATATGCCCATTTTTTCATCAGTATACTACGACGCCGCGCGAGGGACCAACTTGATATTAACTAGTGCCCATGAACCTTGGAGTTTGTTCTGCTGAAAAGCTGGTGGGTTTGGCGAGCTTTGGTTTAGTGTAAGGCTCGACGTTTGAACTGCCATCTGCACAGAGGTACACCTCAGCACCTTAGTATATCTTGATAAAAACAAGATATTCTCGTTGTGTAATGATTTGCACCCGGGTAGAGAACTTACGACAGCGTTATCAACACAATAACGCCAGCTTTACATCCATGCTTCTCAAAGTGCCTCCTAGGTGTATTTAAATAGGGTTGTCAAATTTTTAAGTAATTTTGGCTTATATGGACAAGTTCTTACAGAACACCTCGTACAGCTTTAGCGGGGCCACAATGCATTGAAAACAAGCTTCTGTATATAAATACTACTTCGCAGCACCAAATGATCTTTTCAGATAACTACTGCTGGGAATTTCTTTCAAGAATTTCGTACTGGTAACTTTATAATTACGTTAGCAAGGTTTGTTATATGGATCTTATCTGCCAGGTATATACCGTTCTCTCACGTGTTATCGCCCAAATGCTAACCTGGCAGCAATCAAATGTCCCATTTGTGGCAGACCCGCAATCCTAAACGAGGTATGAATAGCTTTCTTCCGGGAAGAGATAGGAGGACAGGCAACACTGCTCGTTCAAGCAGGAGGAGGTTTTTCCCTGTAGGGCTTTTATTCCTAAAGTTACAAGGTTGGCCAATAGCTAGCTTAGCCCGGCCATGGGAGGGAAGATAGTATTGTTGACAACTTCCATGATTGGAAAGGAAGAAAGTACGATATTTAAGGGGTCTAAATTAGGAGAACTTTTGACGGATCACCGTATAACATAAGCTGGCAGCTAGTAGTTACTACTAGGTCTGCCCTCCTTAGAGTACATAGGTGCTTTAAGCAGCCTTCATCCAAACGGAGGGAAGGAGGAGCAGGGGCCACCCCAGACGCGTGAATAGCTAGAGTAGGCGTATATGGTCGGATACTCCGTAATTCCATAGCACAGCCCGTCCAACGGTACCCAATGGGAGGTCTTAAATAGGGACGTTAAACCAAATATATCACATCACATTACATCACTTCGCCCAAACGCTAAACATCTCACACGGGGACAGGGTCAAGAACTCATCATCATAAAATACATCTTACTCAAGCTAGGTCCATTGAGCAGATAGTGCGAATTGAGCACATGATCCTATAGAAAATGCAGACAAATCCACACCTCTTTGCAGCATCACTCTCCCAAACACCACCCCTCACAAAACCCCGCCCGCCTCCTCATAAACCTTCCTCTGCCTCTCCCACTCCTTCCTCAACTTGTTAACCCTCACCTTCCCCACCTCCTCCCCCTTCAAATCCCTCACCGGAACTCCGTCCTCATCCCACGCACTCCACTCCTCGGTGCGAAACATATCCCTAGGATGCACCTTCTTCAGTGCCTCGAGCTTCGCCTTGCGCTCCGCCTCTTCGAGCTCGCGCTTGGCCTTCGCATCCGCCTTTTGCTTAGCCATGGGCCTCTTTTTTGTCGCGGTCCTCGAGGTAGATGTCGAGAGACCAGAGATGCGTATCGCGCAGCTGGTCGCAGAGGTCAAGGAACTGCTTGACAGGCGCATTGTTTTGCGCGAGGGCGCGGAGGTCGGATTGGAAGGTTGTTAGGACGTGGCGGCGGGGTCGGGGTCGGCGGGCGTGTGCTGTGCGAGGATGGATTCGAGAACGGTAGGGGTGAGGTCGCCGGCGACGGCGTGTTGGCGCACGGCGTCGCGGTCACGGGAGACGGCATAGACGGACTCTTTAGCGGCGGAGGGGATGGAGGTGCCGGACCAGGAGATGGCGCCGTCGTAGGGGTCGGAGAAGCCGTCGAGGCCGAAGATGCGAACTATGCGGGTGATGTAGCGTGCGATGTCGAAGGAGGCGTTGTCTAAGAGGCCGGCCTTGTCTGCCGAGTTGTAGTCGGTGATCAATCCTGATATGGCGCGCATGACAGTAGGAGTGTCGAATGAATTAGCAAGCGCATTGTGGACTTTCTTCTTGGCGGACCCGAAAGATTTTTGTACTTTCTCGTCTTCTGCGCCTGTGGAGCCGATATTGGGGTGTACCTCAAGATCTTGAATCTTGTAGAAGAAGTTGGTGACATGACTCTCCCATGAAGCGCCCCCTTTTCGCATGTCGTCCGTGATCTCAATACCATCATGCCAGCCACCAAGAAGGAAAATGATGCGTAAACTTCGAGCATTCCAGTCGCCCCGTGCTAAAGCTTCTCGGATCGTAGTAATGTTCTTTAAACTCTTTGACATTTTGCTCCTTGAGATTGATAGATGGCCCATGTGCAAGAAGTAGTTGACCCATTGGTGACCGCCCTCCTTTTGCGACCAATGTGCTTCGGATTGTGTCAACTCACTGGAAGTCATTAGACTAGATTCGTAGAAAAATAGATTGACTTACTTATCGTGATGAGGAAAGCAGAGATCAATATTACTCGAGTGAATATCCACTTGCCCCCCTAGAACATCACTGGCCATGACTGAGCATTCGATATGCCCAGGGAGATTTCCATGCTGGCTCGCCAGGCTTGCTTGACTTCCAGAGAGCGAAATCGGCGTCACCGCGCTTCTCTGAGGTCTTCTGCTGTGACAGCGCTCCTTCGCCATCCGCCAGCAGACCTTTGTCGCCTCGGTTCCATGGCTCCAGTCTGGCGTAGTGGTTTCCTGGAACCTTTTCGAAACCATCGATGTCAAAGTACACGGAGCCATCTGTAGTGCTGTATGCAAAGCTATTATCAACAATCTTCTCTACAAATGTCACGATTTGGTCGCCGTATTCGGTCACTCGTGTTACTACGTCTGGATCCAGTACATTCAGGTTCCGCATGTCTTCATTGAAGCGTGTCTCGTATTTTTGGGTTAGTCTTGTGAAGATGGTGTGATCGCTAGCGTCGATCGATGTGCCATGTAATGAATCCAAATAAGGTAGAAGAACGTCCTCGGCACCAGCGTAGAATATCTCGACATCTTCGGAGATGGTTTTGAGGGCGCTAGGAAGGCTGTGGCCGCGGTGCCAGCGGTTTTGAGGTGCATTTTGATCTTCGCTTTCTTGTCGCCAGCTGGGCTGACGCCATCAATGGATTTGCCTTGAATGGCATTTGCGTACTTTTCTCCTGACTCTTGATTGAAGGTTCCAATGTCCACACCCCCGCTTAGCAGAGGCAAGTTCTTTTTGACACAGGCATCGAATGCTTTGATGGTCGTGTTCACTAAATCATCTGTGCCTGTTGGGTTCTTTTGCTCTAAAATCAGCAAGTACTGTTGTCGCCCGCGCAAGGTAATCTCGTCATTCACGTCTGTTATATTTTGGACGAAACGAAAGTTGTAGCCAAAATAGCCAACCAAGACACGCCGTAGAATATCAATGGGCACGATGACCATCAAGGTGATGGTGTGGCTGGAGAGCAAAGAGTGACTGGAAGGCAGTTGTGCTTACTGTGAACGAGTCTTGGCACATGCCCGCCAATGGCAAGCTCGAAAGCTCCCCGCGTAAAATATTCGCACTCCTGCATCGCTTCGCGACTTCATTGCGTTGTTCGCGACAATGCTAGAGAAGACGCCCGCGCCCAACCCGATGGCATTTGTGCCCTCCCCCTTTCTCGACCCGGGCAGCCACGCGTCAGCCAACACTCTCGGCATCCTGCAATTGCGACGCGACCAACTGATCCCCGCCGTCCTCTCTCCCCACGCCGAATCAGATTACGCGGAGGGCAAGGTCGAAAACACGCGATTTGGCTCTTTCCCCCACAGCACGCTTGTCGGACAGCCCTGGGGCACCCAGATCCTCGCATCCGTTGTCGATACAGGGTCACGTGGCAAGTCGAAAAAGAGAAAGCGCGATGCAAAGGATGAGACGGATGAGTCGCCAAAGCCCGAGGCAAGAGAGGCAAGAGAGGCAAGAGAGGCCAGGAAGGATATCATAAAAGCTGCGGCGGCAAGTAGCGGCTTTGCGCACCTAGTGCCACCCACGCCGGAGACATGGACGCTCTCGCTACCGCACCGCACCCAGGTCGTCTACACCCCAGACTACAGTTACATATTGCAGAGATTGCGCGTACAGCCAGGCGACCATATCATCGAAGCAGGCGCAGGAAGCGGCAGCTTCACACACGCCTCCGTGAGAGCCGTCTATAACGGATACCCTGGCCAAGAGCATACATCCAGCGGCACCGAGGACGAAGAAGCAGTTGGCGTGACAAGGAGACCCAAGCGCAGCACCAGACGCGGCGCAGTCTACAGCTTCGAATACCACGAGCCCCGAGCCCGACAGCTACAGGCAGAAATTAAAGAACACGGACTCGACCCTCTCGTAACCGTAACACACCGCGACGTCTACGCCGATGGCTTCTGCCTCGATGACCCCAACACCCCCTCTGCCGACGCCATCTTCCTCGACCTCCCCGCCCCCTGGCAAGCCCTCCCCCACCTCACCCGCGCCCCCCCTTCTCCCACCGCCCTCAAATCCCTCTCATCCGACCCTCCCACCCCCCTCCCCTCAACTCCCAATCCAAATCCCAATTCCAACTCCCCTCCCTTCCGCTCTCCCCTCAACCCCCACAAACCCATCCGCATCTGCACCTTCTCCCCCTGCATCGAGCAAGTAACCCGCACCATATCTGCCCTCCGCACCCTCGGCTGGCTCGAAATCGACATGGTCGAGCTTGCTGCCAAGCGCCTCGACGTGCGCCGCGAACGCATCGGGCTCGCAGAAGAAGGCGTGCGCGGCGGCCTTGCCAGCGCCGCCAGCGTGCACGAGGCTGTGCAGCGCCTGCGTGACGTCGAGGGCCGCGCCGCCGTGTTCCACAGCCTGCAGAAGGAAAAGCAGGACGAAGTCATGCGGCGCGCGGAGGCACGCAAGCGCGGCGAGAGCGGCGCGGGCAGTGTGCGCGAAGCAGGCGAAGCGAAGAAGACGCGCGAGGGCGTGCCGCCGAGCAGACAGGATCGGCTGGAGCGTACGCGGCGGGAGGCAGAGGGACGGGCGCTGTTTCGGGAGGGTCGGCTGGTGCATCGGACGGAGCCCGAGCTGAAGACGCACACATCGTATTTGGTCTTTGCGGTTTTGCCGCGCGAGTGGACTGCCGCAGACGAGGAGAGGGCGCGGCGGAAAGTGGGGGCAGGCATGTGAAGTCTGATATAGTTTATATATGAGATGGCTAAAGATCCAAAGAGACTAGTCAGTCTATACGCTGTTCCAAACGCCGTTGAGAGCTATTTGTATCCAACACCAAATTATTTCCCAGCACATTGGACATGATGGCAAATTTATACAAGCCCCTAACCCCACACCGCGTCCTTCGCGCGATGACTCCCGTCTCTTGATAGCGGCGTGGAAATCATATACGTCCACGCCTCCTTGCCGTCCACAAACAATCTATACCTCAACAAACTCTGTTCGCCTAGCGGCGGATTCGTAATCTCCACAGCACCAAACTTGCTATTGCCGTCAGGCAGATACTTGATGCACACGTCGCCATCGTCAATTTCCTTGTACGTGCGGAACGGCAGGTAAAACATGGATAGCGGGGAAGTGCTAAACTCGTGGACGGTAGCGCTTGCAGACCACTTGGAATCCGCGGGCGGCGGAAACGACGTGGCGGCGAATTCGTGGCGGTCGCCGGAGAGCACAACGACGCCGACGCCCGCGGTAGAGGCAATGTCCCAAGCGGCTTCGAGGATAGCGCGGCGCTCGTGGAGATGGCCGCCCCAGGTGTCTTCTATGCCGAATTGCCAGTTCTTGGTGAAGGGGGTGCCAGTCACGATGAATTTCCAGTTTACGCCGTCTTGGGGTACTTTGCGGAGCCAGACGAGTAGGTCGTCGAGCTGTTGCTGGCCGAGCATTGTTTTGGAGGGGTCATTGGCGTCTTTGGAGGCTGGGCTGCGGTAGCGGCGTGTGTCGAGGAGGAAGAATTCTGCTGGACCTTGGGTGAACGAAAAGTATGTTTGGCCCTTGCGATGTGGGGGGGGGTTTGCGGCTGCGTTATAGTGTGTGAAGGCATCGTAGGCGGGTATTGCAACGCCTGTCATGTTGCCGTTCCAGTCATTGTGGATCTCATGATCGTCGATGACATGGATCCAGGGCAAATCATCGCTCACTGCGGGCCATGATGGGGACGAGTATACTTGTCGATACTCGCGCCTGTATGTCTCCGAGTCCTTGCCTAGACGGTGAGGAACGTCAACATAGATGAAGTCCCCGAGGAAGAGCATGAAGTATGGGCTCAGCTCGGGGATCCAGCGAGCTAGATGTTTCATGCCCGGAAACTCGAGCGGGTGCTGTAGAGGTGTATATGGCACACGGGGCTTGATACAGCTCGAATGCACGAAAGTGTACTTGTTGTCCTTGAGCTGCGACGTGCGACCCGGTCGAGGAGCGGTAGTGAAGGTCCCTGCCTTGTTCCCACTCGACATTTCGATAACGTACTCGTAATCTGTATCTGAGCGCAAGTGATCAAGGCTCATGACGGTTGTGAAGTCGGTTTCGTTGGTCAGCCAATAATTCGGTTGGCTCGCAAAGTATGTTTTGTGCATCCAGGTGCTGTCGTTCTCATTGAGAGACCGATACAGTACTTTCACATCAAAAGCATATGGCTCTCGGATCATTACGTTGGCACTGTGCTCCGACACGTACCCGATGCGTCCGAAGGATGCATCGTGGCACTGGTGAAGCAGCCGTGCGCGATACACCACGTCGAAGGCCATTGCAATCAAAGCCATGTTGATAGCGAATGTGATCCAACTCAATAGCGCCGAAGACGGACTCGGCAGTCCAGTAAGCAGCGTCTTTATTATCTCTGGCTCCCTCTCTTCGTACTGGATCATTTCCTGTATGTCCAGCTCCTCAAGCGGACCGTCCTCTGCGCCGTCGATGAGCTGTATGTCTTCGCTCGAGTCATCGCCGCGCGAGATAGTGTCTTTCACGATAATATCGAGCTCGTCAGATATTATCTTGTACTGCGCCGTGTCCTGGAAGCTGGCGAAGAACGAGGGAATGTAAATAGCCGCAAGCGCCGTCGCCAGCGAAGGAACGATCTACATGGCCATGATTAGAAGAGCTGCATGGTATGGGCGCGCGGGCAGGGGGGCCGTGGTGCTCACAGTTGTGGGAATCTACCGGGTGCATACGTTAGTCAAGGCATTCCACTTCTTTGTCTCCGTACATACCCATCGTAGGAAAATCCAAATACTAAGCCGAAGCGCAACAGAGCTGACTAGAGTCAGAATGTCGCTCGTGGATGCCATGCCTGCTGGCTGCCGATCACCTCGCGGCGATGGGCGTCGTTGTGGGATTTGCTCTTCTAAGCTCTTGATTAGCAGCGTTGAGACTCGAGAGTGAGGTAGACTGGAGGCTAGCTATCAGACTACAACGCGTTGACACCTGATCATGGTCAAATCATGACGTAGAACGCTAGAGCAAATATGGTATAGTCACGTGTCACGTGGCTCGCAGCAAATCTATCTCAAAGCTTTCGAAATCAAGATCTAGTGTGTATCTGGGTTGGCTCCTCTTCAAATGTCCCCGAAGTTGTTGACTGGAACCAAATGGTGAAGAGCAAAGTCACCACTTTATATGTCGAGTTTGGAATTTTATTATACTCGTGGCTCTAGCATCTACTTTTTTGATCCGAGTTAGGTCAACGTCGACGATAGAGCGCTAATGACGATTGGTGGCAGTATAGAGGTATTGATCGTTTTCCTTCCGTATGATTTCGGTATGAGAGAATTGTAGATCACCATCTTCGTCCTTGAATGCTTCGATGTGCTCGAAAACTCCCATCCTACGTCGCCGTATGAATAGGACATAATGCAGACGACTAGGTATTATGAACCCTAATATTGATCTGAATGTCGACTCTATCTTATAGACGTGGATACAACATTAAGGGTTAGCTCCTATTAATGGCTAGCTAATGAATGAAATCTTTCCCTTGTCTATCAGTGAAAATCTACAGATCAAGGCTCTGGGGTTGGCGATGCGGGTACGTGGCGGGCAAACCATCATCGCTAAGAAAAGCGAATAACGCTTTATCAAGGGGCTCTAGGTATTGTAAACGCCTCGCTTCGATAAACCTTTGAGCCTACAAGGAATCTCTACATCAATATCAAGCTGGGTTATCTAACGGCGGCCGCAGATGTAGGTCCGATGGCGGGGTAATTATTGTCGTAAGGATTCTTGCGGCATTACTGACCCCACAATAAGGCTGTATTCTCGGCCAAACAGTTCTTGTTCAAAATCAGGAGCCAATTATAGAGCTTAGTTCCTATCGCTTGGTCCCGGCATAGGGGTTCGTCTATAAGGCATCATAGTACTCATCGCGATGGAGATAAGAAGGCCTTTGTTACTATAAGTAAAATCCGTAGACTAATTCTGAACATTATCAATCGAGACTTCAGCAACTATGAACGAAGAAAAGTTGAAAAAAGAAACAGACGTCGACGATGACAACCTTGCGCCGACTAAATCACTAACTGTGGGCGATGTTCAGAATCTCGACGTCTCCAGCATGTTTCTTCTCGAGAACGACATTACCGAAGAGTATATTGCGGAACTCGTGAACGATAAAGAGCGGAACCACCGCCTGGTGCGTAAAATTGATAAGATTGTTTTGCCTCTCTTAGCTGGCACGTATGTCCTCCAATTCGTTGATAAGCAAGCCTTGTCCTATGCGGCAGTCTTCGATCTGTTTTCGAGCACCAGCGTCACTCAGACCCAGTACTCGTGGTTCGGAAGCATCTTCTATCTGGCGTACTTGTTTGCCGAATACCCTTGGGTTTTCATCGCCCAAAAGACGCGCATGGGGAAAGTTGTCGCAGGCTGTGTGATTAGCTGGGGATCAATTCTAATGATCACCGCTGCATGCTCAAACTTTCGGGGCCTTGCTGCTTGCAGATTTTTACTTGGTGTATTTGAGGCTCCTATTACGACTTGTTTCATGATGATGGTATCGATGTGGTATGTCTAGTTTTTCGGGTTGTTTATAGATGAGGGTTAACGCGCTCATATACAGGTACATACGCACCGAGCAACCACTTCGAGCAGGTCTCTTCTATTGCTGTAATGGCATTGGATCCATGCTCGGTGGGATTCTGAGCTATGGTATTGGCCAAATCAATTCGTTCCCTGTCTGGAAAGCCGTGTTTCTTATATGCGGTGGGATCACAGTCGTTTGGGGCGTCTTCCTGTTTGTCTGTCTCCCGGATAATATCTTCAGAGCAAGGTGGTTTTCCCTCGAGGAAAAGGCCCTTCTAGTCGGTCGTGCTCGACTGGCGCAGACCGGAATCCTCAACAAGACCATCCAATGGTATCAGATTAGAGAGGCCTTGATCGATCCGCAAGTATGGCTACTAACACTTTTTGTCCTTCTAAATGAAGTGATCAATGGCGGCACTGCCAACTTTGGAAAGCTGATCATCAAAGGTCTTGTTTCCGACCCGCTGCTCACTACAGCCCTAGGAATACCGCAAGGTGCCTTTCAAGTCTTCTGGATTTTGACAGGTACATTTACGGCCTCTAAGCTACGCAACCATCGCACGACAGTTATGGCCCTGTGGCTAATACCAACTATCATTGGTTGTTGTATGATCTGGAAACTGGACAGGCGACACCACAAGATCGGCGTGCTGTTTGGCTACTACCTTATCGGCTGCTTTGTTGCCTCCCTTGTCCTAGCATTGCAGATGCCAACGACGAACCTCGGCGGCTACACCAAGCGCATAGTAGCTTCGGCTATAGTATTCACAGCGTATTGTGCAGGGAATATAATCGGGCCGCACGCCTTCCTAGCAGAAGAGGCGCCGTTGTATGGGACAGGTTGCAAAGTCATTCTTGCGTGTTCGACAGGTCAGATTATTATTGCAATCTGTTTGCGAGTGCTTTTGATTCGTCGAAATGAGCAGAGGAATCGAAACGCATTGACAGCCGACAACGCGGCAGGCACTACTGGGGCCGGAGATAGGGACCTCACAGACTTTCAGGTAAGTGAATTGTCCCCAGGACTAGGACAGTTCTAAGATGAAAATAGAATCCCCACTTCCGTTACGTATTGTAAGGCCGGTGCGGAAATGAGAAGCTAATTTAGCTTGAGGTTACTACCGAGGCCGAGGAAGAGGCGGACAAGGTGGTGGCGATTTTCGAGGCGATAGAGGACCGCCTAGTGTTGACCAACAAGACATCCTTATCTTCGCGTAAGATAGAGCCTTATAGTAGGGTTGTGGTTGTGCAACACATTGACTATGTAACAACTCTTAGGGCTAAGGTCTAAAAGTCGCAAAAGTCAAAGACGCGTTGCGTCCAGCAGCAAAGAAGCTGCTTAACCTTAGTAGCCTAGAGCTGACCGAAGGCTCCCCTAGTGTTCCAGTCAGCGACCTTGCGACTGACTGACTTCCGGTCTACTTTTGTCTCCAAAACTAAGTTTCCACGTGACACGACTATTCTGAGGTCTAGTATCGTACCGAAGGTGAAGACGAGCCGGCGGCTGGAGCCACCACATACTAAACTCCAAAAATCTCAGCCGGCCTTTTGAAGATAAGCAGGAGTTGACACAAGCTCTAAACATCTTTCTGAACCACTACACCAAGTCCGCAAGCAACCTTGTCACGATTGGATCGACACAGCACTTTTCCCTGGTTCGGAACGCAGCAGGTGGATATCTCCCCGAGAAGCGCAGCAAAGCTAATGAAGTGATTCTCCAAGTCAGGACTATCTTTGGACTAGCTAGGAGGGATGATGGATACCGAATGGCCTACCCACCTCGCGACACATCGGGTCTCCGGCACGACGTTCGGTGATCCGCACGGGCCGCTTTACGGCAGGAGCTAACTAGCTAAGCAAGCGCCCGTTCACGATAACGGCAGGGCGATAACTGCTCATTTCTTCTAGAAGAGTTCGAGCAGTCACACTAAGATGTAATTCATTCATTGCTACATAGCTAGAAGTTGTTCCATTTGATCGCTATGTTGTTCTAAATGAGACCCCCTGTTATACAGTTGTTTTATGATTGTAGCCGAAGGAGAGAGCGTCTTGATAGTAGGAATTTAGACCCCGAGTGTAAGGCGGATTGCTTGACTGGACAAAGAGCCTTGGGTTAAGGTATGGCAGCGATTTGACGACTGGGTTGGGTGAGAGCCAAGCGTTACTTGAAGAGAGCGTTGAGGAACTAAGGGGTCACAAGTAATCAAGTAAGGCAGTAGGTTTAGGATAGAACTTAAGCTTAACTATAAGGCTTTAGAGGTCGTAAAGCCTCTCATCTATATATCCGTCTAATTTCCTTGATCTGTTAATCTACCCTATAGATCCAAGGATTACTTAATCTGTTAATCTGCCCTACAGATCCAGGGATTGCTTAATCTATTAATCCGTCCTATAGATCTACAGATTATTGTTACGTAAGCTAGATTACGTGTCTATGTTATAGTCTGCTACGTTATCCTACCCGTAATCTAAGGGGTCCTTAGTATCGTCCTAATTCTCTAATAGTTCAATTAGCTCTAAGTCTTGTTGTCAGATTGTACGGCCAAACTCACGGCATCAGCCAGCAGCTCAACCAACTGACTGCAATCATCCCACGTACGAGCTCACGCACGAGCTCAATTACGAGCTGACCCATGGGCTG
>JALNQA010000187.1:0-20028 GCA_028456235.1 Ophiosphaerella narmari | reverse complement strand
TTAAAGAGTAAGAGTAATAGAAGAGTAAGAGTAATTACTCTTACTCTTACTCGAGTAATAAAGAGTAATTACTCTTACTCTTTTATATCAACCCTGGGTATACTATAGTAAACTTATCTAGGTATAGTTATAATACGTTGTTAATTTAGGCCTAGAAAGTCCCTAGTACGTTTGTTAGTCTAAAAGGTATTACTAGGTATTTATATAATCTAAGCTTTAATTAAAATACTATTTTCTATTCCTCTCCTTTAGATATTCTAATCTAATAGTATACGTTTCTTATATCTAGTTTTGTAAACTACTAGGCGTTAGTTAGTTAATCCTATAGTTCTAAAATAAGAGGTAGTAGGTATTAGTTTTTAATTATAATATTATTAAGTTATTAGTAGTTAATATATAATTATTATTCTATCGTGTCTTTTTTTAGTATAAATATAAGTAGGTATACTACTAGTAAGTTTAATAGTTATATCTATCCCTTCTTAAGACTATCCTATATATATTCCTATAGTATCTTATCTTCCTTTAATATTAGCTTATAGATAGGTCTATACTTAGGTATTATTCTTAGTTTTAAGAGAATTATTACATCCTATAGTTAGTACTTTAGGAAGGTTTCCTCTAGTATAGTAAAAACTTCTTGTAGGTTATTATACTCTAAAGGCGTAATCCTTTTATATAGGGTTTCTTTTACTACGTATAAGTATACTATATACTTATCTATTTTTCTAGGTTTATAGAATATAACTATCCCTATTTTTTAGTTAATACGTAGGTTAGCTTATTTAAGCTATAGGGTTCCTAAGATAATATCTTATCTTCTATCTATTTCTATAACGTTGTATATAATAGGTCCTATCTAGCCTTCTAACCTAAGGTAGGCTAACCTTGTTTCCTCTATAACTAGGTTTTTAAAGACTTTTCCTTTAATTATTATAACGTTGTACCTATACTATTTTTATTTAGTTAGGATACGTCTAATGTTTATATACTATTATAAGGTAAAGTTCCTTATTACTCTACTATCTATTATAACTATAACTAGTTAATCTCCTAAGAATCTATATATAAAGATTCTAGAGTCGTAGTTTATTTATCTAGTAGCTTATAGCTATTTATTTTCTTATTCTTCTACCTTTACCTTTCTTATATATTCTTTTAGTTCTATATATTCTAGGTATTTATTATTAGTATAGTAGGTAGCTAATCTTCCTAGGTAGTATTCTATAGGCCGTGTTAGTAGTAGTTCTATATAAATATATCCTAGTCTATTCTACTATAGAGTTAGTTACTAATTCTTAGTTAACTACTTATCTATTTTATAATATTTGCATTCTTCTATAAGATAGTAGGTCTAGTCTAACTATTAGTATTTAGTATATTTAGAGTTTCTTAGCTAACTATTCTTTAATATCTATTTAGGGTTAATCTTCTAGTACTATATTAGGACTAGTTAGTTAGTTATCTTAACGTACTCTATCTATAGATTTACAACCTCCTTATTTCCTATAATAAACGTATCTAGGGTTTTAAGGTTTCTAGATTTATCCTTAATAATAATATTAGGTATTTCTAGAAAAATATATTATTATTTAGGTGTAACTTTACTAGATACTATATCTATAGGTAAGTCCTTAGAGGCTAACTTCCTAGTAGACTCTTCTTAAGTTATAGCTAATTATACCTTTTCTAGCTAGTATCCTATACTTACCTTTATATTACTATACTCTTTGCAGTAGTTATTATAGTACTTAGTCTAGTATTTCTTTATATATTTGCTTGTTCTAGCTAGCTTTACTAGTTCTAGTACTTTCTTAATTTCTTTAGTTACTACTACTTATTCTTTTCCTAATCCTTTATTATTTAGGGCCTTAAATAGGTAGTTTCTAGTAAAATATCCTAGTTTTTTATAGTTAAAGTATATCTTTACGTCCCTAAGCCTTTACTTATCTAGGTCTACTCGTCTATTCTAGTTTACGCGCTTATAGGTTGCACCTAGTTATATTAGTTCTAGACTATAGAGATCTTTCTTTAGTATATTTTAATAGTATAGTTAGTTCTACGTATTTACTATACTAGGTAGTTTATTCTTATTAAATATATATAGTTAGTTATTAATCTTAATAGTAAGCTAGATTAATCCTTAGAGTATTTCTAGTATATCTATTAGGATAAGAGCCTATTAGAGTATAGGTTTAAGACCTTTATAATACTAGTCTCTTAAAGTTTTATTACCTTAGTTTAACTTTGTTATAAGTTGCTTAAACTCTAAAGTATAGTAGGCTATAGACCTAGTCTACTTTAGCCTTTAGAGTTTAGCCTTTACTAGGACTTACTTACGCTTAGCCTTAGTAGCCTAAATCTAGGTAGATAGTTTATCTTAAGTATAGTTAATAGCTCTTCCTAAGAGATATAAGTTAGGATATAAGTATTATAATAGAACACGTATACTTAGCTATAGAGACTCTAGGATAGGAATACTAGTATTAAATATTAGCGTTAATATACGCTATATACGCCTTACTATCCTTCTTAGATACTACGTATTTAAGTCCTTTTCTAGAATAATAAGGATAAGGTATAACTTTAATACTATTATAATAGATATAAGTAATAAGGGCGTATTTATTAAGCGTTAATTTAGAAGGTATAGAAGAAGTACTAGAAACTACAAGGTAGCTAAGAAATACTATTAACCTAGTACTAGAATAGAATAACAAGAGCCTAGAGGGGTTAGGAGGGGAGGATAGTATTATAGGTTCTAACCCTATATAGAATCTAGAACTAATAGAACTATTAGAGGACTAGTATAACTACAAGGACTACTTAGACTATAGATAGGATAACGTAGTAGATTACAATATAGACACGTAACTAACAAGTACTTAGTAATATATTAGGTACGTAAAGTACTAAGTTACCTAATAAGTACTTAGCGATGTATTAGGTACGCAAAGTACTAAGTTACCTAACAAGTACTTAGTAATGCATTAGGTACGCGAAGTACTAAGTTAACTAGTATATAGATAGGAGGCTTCTCGACCTTTAAAGCCTTATAGTTAAGTATAAGTCTTA
Source organism: Ophiosphaerella narmari (assembly GCA_028456235.1). Classification (NCBI taxonomy): domain Eukaryota; kingdom Fungi; phylum Ascomycota; class Dothideomycetes; order Pleosporales; family Phaeosphaeriaceae; genus Ophiosphaerella; species Ophiosphaerella narmari. Next base: position 16,953 of record JALNQA010000187.1, on the reverse strand, counting down.
CCTTAGACCTATAGCCTTACTTACATACCTATAACCCTATTATACCTTAAGTCTCTTAGTAACGCTTACCTATTACCCTAACTCCTATTACTAACTTACTACTACACCTAAACCCTAAGGCCCTTTGTCTAGTTAAGCAATCTACCTTACACCCTTAGTAACGCTTACCTATTACCTAATCCCCTAGTTATTAAATTACTACTATACCTAAACACCTAAGGCCCTTTATCTAGTTAAGCAACCCGCCTTATATAGGGGGTCCTCTATATTGTCCTAATTTTCTAATAGTTTAATTAGCTCTAGGTCCTATATAGGGTTGTAACCTATAATATATAGATAGAGGAGTAAGAAGGTATTAAAGAATAAACTCTAGGAAAAACAACCTAGATTAGAGATACTAATAACCTAGCCCTAGAATAGAATAACTTATCCCTATAGAGGGAAGGAGAGGATAGTATTATAGGTACTAACCTAGAACTATACTTATAGCTAATTAAGCTAGCGTCTCTAGAGCTAGACCTATACTACTCTAATATAGCTAATATAGAGGGCTATAAATTAGAGGATAGAGTATAGTAAGCGCGTATATAACTAATTTGTTAATTTGCAATACTTAGTAAGGCGAATTACAGAATTACGTACGTAACTAATTTGTTAATTCGTAATAATAATACAATAGAATTACGGAATTAGCCTAGTATATAGATAGGAGGCCTTATAGCCTTTAAGGCCTTGTAGTTAAGCTTAAGTCTTACCTTAGACCTACTGTTTACTGTACACTTGTTGACCTATTGCACCTCTCGTCCCTTAGTAACGCTTGACTCCTACCCTACTCCTAGGCTATCTACACTGCCACACTATAGCCCCAAGGGATACTGCCGAACCTCCCTTACATTTAACTATAAGTAGCCTATACAAGGTAGCTTAAGCAATAGTAATGCCTTAGCCTTAAGTACCTTAAACTAGAGAAAAACTAAGAGTCTACTCTACTAGGTAGTTAAGGATAGACGCAATTAACGAGCTTAAAAGCTTAGCTAAGCTTTCTATTAAATCTTAGTTTAAAAAAACTTCCTTAAGCGTAAGGTTTAAGGTTTTAGATAGGCTCTTACTAATAAGAGACTACGTAGGAAGTAAGGTAAGGCTCTACCCCTAGAGTAGCCTAATAGGTATAATAGTAGAGCTATATTCTAGTCTCCTAGGAAGGTAAAAGAAGTACGTAATCGTTAGTAGTAGTAGGAGCTAGAAGAGGAGTAGTAGAAACTCTAAAAAGCTAAGAGAGCTTATATACGAGAGGAGCGCAAGCAGGCTAAGCTTTAGGTACTTTAGTAGTAGCGTATAGTAAGAGTAGTAGCTGCTGCGCAGCCTCAGCGTCGTGGAGAGGCCTCAGGTGCAGCAGCAGCTCTACCGCTATCTCAATCACGTTATGACTGGGTAATCAAGCTGCTAGTTAAATATAGATAGCTATATATATCAATCAAGGCCTATAGAGCTCAACTCCAGAAAATATCGCAGTAATAGCTATTATACGCGGCTCTGTAGCCTCATGTTTGGTTGCTACTTTGGCGTTCGGAGCGGGCGTTGCGCCGTCCACCTCGGTATTGCCCGTGGAAAAGAAACGAAGGATTTCAACTGAGCCACAAAGTGAGGAGATCTGGCGCAATACCCCGCAATTGGCCAGGCCGGTCATTTCCCCGCCTACTGATTGAAGAGTCTCTTGTGGTTTGTTGCACATCAAGTTGTCAAATACTAACATGACCACTCGGTCTAAGCTTCATATTGTCCGGTCGAAGTCCATACCTATAGGCACCTCGGAGCATGAAACGTGCAGCAATCTTGGATGCATTTGCACAGAAGGTGCCGCCAGAGTTACGCCTGCCCTCAATTTTCTTCGCTTCACCTAAGAATGTCTCAAACATACCAAATACTCGCGGGATCCTCACCGCAGCCGAGATCTCCATCACCGAAAACTATGATGCCACAAGCCCTGCCGAGGCGATCGCGACCCGGAAGTTGACTGCTGTCCAAGTAGCCGCTGCATTCTGCAAAAGAGCTATTGTTGCACATCAGCTGACATGCCGTCTCACACAATGGTTCATGCCTGAAGCTATAAATCAAGCCAGAGAGTTAGATGGCTATCAAGAGAAGCATGGTGGCAAAACAAAAGGCCCTTTACATGGAGTACCCATCGGCATCAAAGAGCATATACCAATCGCTGGTAGCTATTCATCGTATGGATATCTGGATAGCACGCAATTTGATGAAAAAAATAGCTTGCTGGTGTCTATACTTCGTGATATGGGAGCGGTGTTTTATTGTAAAACAAACTAACTACAATTGCTCATGCATCTGGAGTCGGGATCTCACCACGGACGCACGTTAAATCCTTTCAATATAGATCTTACACCAGATGGTTCCCCTGGGGGTGAAGGAGCACTCATTGGTATGGGGGGGTCTGTGCTTGGGGTTGGGTCAGACATTGGTAAACCTCACATAACCAGCTCTACCAGACGAAATTGACTGTAAATAGGTGGTAGTATTCGTGGACCTAGCACATTCTGTAGAATCTACGGCTTCAAGCCGACTAGCTGTATCCTTCCTACGAGGGGCTTCCTTCCTCGTCCTTTTCCGGCAGAACTTAACATATTGGATGTTTGTGGTCCCATGTGCCGCAGTCCGCGAGATATGGATCTGTTCACTTCCGCTATTCTATCCACAAATCCCATTATCAAGGACCCCAGACTCGTTCCTTTACCTTGGACAGGGTTAAAAACAGAGGCCAAGCAGAAAGTTTTGAAGATAGGCATTATCTCAAATGATGGTTTTATTCACCCACAACCTCCCGTCAAACGCGCAATAGCGTGGGCTCGCGAGCGCCCCCCAGATCCAAAGTACTCAAGCATCCTGCCGGTCAAAGACTTCAAGCCTTACAATGTGGAAAGTTCTTGGGAAAAGACCATATGTACTTTCCCACTGGCACAAAATCCGATAGAGCAGCACTTGTTGTGACTGGTGAGCCTATTCATGCTCTGACCAGTTGGGTGTGGGCTAAAGCGGAACCTCCTGATGGAAATCTAAGTGCTGATTATGCTTTTGACCTAAATTGCCAGGTGCATGAATATAGGACCAAGTTCTTAGACAGCTGGAACGAACAAGATGTCGATATTGTGATTGGACCTGCACCCGCACATGATGCCGCGTTATATTGGACGTATACATCTGTATACAACCTTGTAGATTATCCGGCGGTTGTAGTACCGACACCGATCTGGGCAAACGCAAAGGAGAAGTATGCTACAGATTATAAGCCACCGAGCCAGGCGTGTGCGCAGGTTAAGGGGCTTTTGGAAGCTTCTAAGTCTGATAGAGCACCGATCAACCTCCAGGTTGTGGCGAGAAGGTACCATGACAACGAACTATTTGGCACGTTGAAAGTTCTCAAAGAGATTATGGAGCTTCCATAGGGGACCCAAAGTCATTGACATTGCTTCTATTCTTCTCAATAGGACATGGCTAATATAAACCGTCAAGGCCATCGAGCTATAAAGTGCATGTTTGTTGCCTTTGGCGTATGAAAAGATTAAACTTAGTACTAGTTAGTTTGTGTTCACATATTCGATTCAGAGAGTTCTTGGATCGTACTGGTCGTTGGTTCCACGCACGCAAAACCTTTGGTAACGTTTGTACACTAATGCGGCGGTAAATCGCGTCCGATGGTTTAATTATACACGCTATTTTCTTAGTAGTGATGTGTGTTTGCAACTGATCTGTACAAAATCTATTTCTTCAATAGGGATAGCTAAGTATTTTCCTGTTTTTGAGAAGAACATTTTGTCTAGCATCGTCTTCATAGTTGTATATTTGTGCATAAGTGTGAATATCTAGTTCCTTAACTATGGAATGATGAATGAGACTCGATTAAACCGTGTGAGTGGCTTATTTTACAGAAGTACCCCGGGGTCGTTTAAAACCATCTATGCACAATTCTCAGTCCTACAGCACCTAAGAAGGCAATACGTAGGCACACCAAACGTTCTCATTCAACATTGATCACCGAGTCTCAAGCTGTATATATCGTACGGGTACCGCCACGCAATCTTTTACGATATGAATACCCTTCAAAATTTGGGTCGCAATGTCCAACCAGAGGTGTGTACTATCCATAAGTAGGTAGATACTCTCCGGGATTCAGCGCATCTAGATACATATCGGGTAGCTCATTTTGGGGGAGTCCTGTCTAAGTGAAAATGAACCTGCGTAGTGCTCCGCGCCTAGTTAGCTAGTTGCATAGTGTGGCGCAAGTTTCCATTCTCATTCATATTCCCTGCTCCGCAAACGACTAAGTCAGAGGCCAAGCTTGTTACCAACAGTAAAAGTGAAAGTGCAACCTTAGCGTCATTCGGGTACGACAAAAGTCTAGAGTCTTCTGCATTTGTCCCATTAATTTCCACTCCAGCCGGTTCGCGTACTTTACCAGATTTAACAAATCATCGCCCTCGGCCCTTACACATTACAATGTCACCCATTGGTGAATCATACAATCGTACTCAAACCATTAACTTGGACACCCAGGCGAGCATTCACGCAACTTCGGCTCCAATCTCGATCCCTAGAACAACAGAACATTGCGTAAACCTCCCCATTCTTTATCCCACCCCACAGTCTAAGCGATATGGATAGGGCCGCCTTCCGCCAAACACCCACATGCTAGAGGGCGAACACAATCCTTCGTTGTCTGTTCCTCCTCAAAATGCTGCACGAATGGCGTTGTCACCCAAAACTCCATACACGCCAACATCCAGCTTCCCATATTCCTCATTCAGTGACACAGCCGCAAATGCCTCTTCCCAGGACGGCTTTGTTATGACTCCAAACAAAGTGGCACGCTGGGCTAAAGCGAATTGGGCAGGTACCCGTGGATATATTCTGAAGATGGAGAATGGTGAGCAGATAGTGCTAAATGACAAGACTTGGAAGGAAATGGAGATTGAGAGACAGAAGTGGGTCTTCCCGGAGGAAGTGAGAGCAAATTGTGTAGCACGGGAACGTGAGGGAATGGGTAACGGAGGAGGAAGAACCGAAGAGAAGAGAACATAGGGGAATATGAGGATGCAGATGTGGTCAAGAAGAGATTCGAAACCAAGTGGTGAATATTCTAGGACCGCTTGGCTCATCGTGTTCACTTGACGCCATCAAATGGCTGAGAGTGGGCGGATTGATCAGAATGCTCTATCCTACAATAGCTGTCTTGGAGGCAGACATTTGTGGCAGAACGCGGAAAAGATAAAGATTTACGCATGCCCCGCTCCAAAAATTTGTGGTTGATGAAGGTTCAATGCTCGAGTCAATTAGAAATACGGGAATAAGAAGCACCTTGAGAATTAGGCGGATCTTAAGTAGTTACTAAATAATGAGATTCGGGCAACCTGTCCACCTTCGTTAAATTTGTCCCGTTAGCTGATCCTTTTTTTTTAAACCAAGGTTTATACGAATCTTTACCCGCTAGAAGCCCATAGTCTCAAATAATAACATAAAGGGACCCACTAGGATAATTGCTATTCTAATAACCTTAGTTCGTAATCTAGGTAGGACGCGACCCCAAGTCTTGAATATCAGCTAAGTATAAAATAACGTTGCAAGATTCGACCAATTTCATATTTGGAAATGATCTAAAATAATTATACAACCTTTGACTCAAGTTCTGCTAATGGATTCTAAGATTTGAATGACTGGGCATACAGATAATGATAATTTGCGGTGAGGTTCTAACGGGGCCTCGGGACCACAAATCGCTCAAGCAACACCTACACGTATGGAGATGAGAAAGTTGGCTTCAATATCTTGAAAAAGCTCCTCTCTGCCGAATTGTTTACTTGTACCAAGGAACTTATAATCTTAGACGCGGCTTTTTTTTGAATGATAGACTTCAAGCTTTGCTTTCCTAGAACACTAGGTACTCTCAAGGGCTCTACTTTCTTAGGTATTGTGGCATACTAGGATGCTCATAGTAGTAGAAGGTAGGTGCCGGCCCGCAGTCGGTAAGATGAATTGGATATCGTGGGTTCAGTGATACATGACGAGTTGGTGCCAGCTCCCATCTACCCTATCTGGCCCCACCCGCGGCCCCCTACGGCCGCAAAGCTGACCTATTGCTCACCAGTCACGTGCGTTTCTACTACACCATAGTATGTAGGTAAAAATGATATTCCCAAAAAAGACTCCTTACAAGATATTTACCTTCACCTTCACCTAATCCGAAATATTCCTATTCATGCTTAAAACATACCTGTAAGTGCCATCAGCTAGGGAGGTAGACAACCAGCGTCATTACCAATCGTGGTCCGGATCTCAATACCCTCGAGTTTAGCCCGGTTAATATAAGCTTGAATAATTGCGTGATATTCGACCGGTCCCCCACCCCACCCGCTAGCCCTATTAGCCAGCTTCGCCTGTTGTGATGTTCTTTTTTTCTGGAGAACCTCTGCTTCGCCGTTGTAGTATCCAGGCGTGCAGCCATCTAGGATTGAATACCAATGGGATCTCTCCTCAACTTGATTTGTATACCTGTCTTCCGCCTCTTTAGATACCTCAACGACTAGTTTACCGGAGTCGCCTACGCGATGGTTGGCTGTTGCCAAGATGTGAGCGGCAAGCCTAGATAGCCCATCATAGTATGGCGTCAAGTTGGGAGAAGAAGGGACTCCCGCGACACCGTAGAAGAACATATTGGGGAACTGGTTGGACATGAGACCAAAAAAAGTTCCAAAGTCGTTGCTTTTCCATTTGTCGTGAATGGAACGGCCACGACGACCTATAATGGTCCCATCCATTCGCTCAGCCGGAGAAGTCTGAGAAGAGGGCGAAAAGCCAGTCGCGAAGATCAAGACGTCCAAATCATACTCAATTCCATTGGCAACCACCCCTGATGAAGTGTAGCTGTGAATTCCTTTACCATCAGTGTCCACGAGCGTGACGTTGGGCTGGTCAAAGGCGCTCAAGTATCTATCATGAAATGTAGGCCTTTTGCACCACCCCGGATACCAAGCCTTTAGTTTCTCAGCAATTGCAGGATCCGATATCTCACGGTCGACGAAGCAGCGACTTTTTTCGGCATGCTCCTCATCGATACTAAGCATAGACTGGAAAAAGTCTTCGGCGGACCGCAACGAAGCAAATCTGCGTGAGCCAACGGATCCTGCATAAGCACGGTTCGCAGTCCAGCCATCTTTAATCAGGTCTAGTGGTGTATCAGTATCGTTAGAGATGAAATGTTCAAAGTTGCGTTGCCGCATGTACTGCCATCCGTGCTCATTGGCGACTTCATTGTGCCAGGACTTGACATCTGTAGGCTCTTGGGACCGAGGAAAGCAATGGGACGCTGTACGTTGGAACACGTATAAATGTTTTGCCCACTTTGCAAGTTCGGGGATAACTTGGACCGCTGTTGCCCCTGTTCCAATTATACCAACCTTTTGAAAGTTAGTCTGACGAACCTAGCCACTCAAGGAACGGTAAACGAACCCTCTTATCTTTAAGATTCACCAGAGCCGGATTTTGTTGCGATCCTCCGGTGTAGTTGTAATCCCAGCGGGCTGTGTGAAATGTGTGTCTATGAGATCGGAAGGTGTCTAAACCAGGGAGCTCGGGGACCCGAGGAGAATAGAAGTACCCCCAGGCACCGAAGACAAAGGAAGCCCGAATGGTGAGATCTTCTACGTCCATTCCAAAGCCTTTTCTTTGTTTCATAGAGACGGACCATGCGCCTTCAACTTCGTCCCATACTTGGTTGTGAACTTTCGTGCAAAACATAGCTCTTAAATCCAAGAGAGCTGCAATTTTCTCCGAATTCTCTCTGATCTCGTATCCAAATGAATAGCGATGCTTAGGAACATGCCCGGTTTCCTCTAGCAAGGGAAGGTAAATGGATGCTTCGACATCGCACATAGCACCTGGGTACCGGTTCCAGTACCAAGTACCACCAAAACCTCCTGCATTATCAACAATGCAAATGTCCTGAGACTGAAATCCCGCCTCTATTAGACGATATGCGAAGAGGAGCCCGTTGTGTCCGGCCCCTACAATTAGAATTTTAACACTATCACCGTCATGAAGGGGAGATTCTTGACTACGAAGGGCTTCGAAGTCGACAAACGGATCTTCGATCAGACTCTCGAACTGTTTGGCTTGAAAGTTGATGTATTGTTTTGTTGCATCTGGCCGAAGGCGCTTCCTCCGCTCTTCTGCATATTTGCTGGCTAGATGATACGCCATTTCCGGAATTTTGGGTGCTTGAAAACTTAAGGACTGAGAGGATGAGGGTTGGTAAAGGAGCTGACTTGGATGCGATCTTTATACAACATTGGATGTGGTGGCGGTGCCCGGCCAGTACCGCAGCAAAATGTGCTAGAAAGTCATTTAATTCAAATAACCATATTGGATTATTCGCCGAAATCTAAGCTATAGTAGTGTTTCACTTAGTCACTTTGGGTATGAGTGTCACTGCTCGGGAAGTCTGGAGTGTTCCTTGTTAATGTATTAAGCTTTAGCTACGTACCGGGGATTGGCACGTCGATTCGTATATCCGCACCTTGCAGCGTAAGTAATAAAATTCGCCGAATACTACCTCCAGATTTACTAATCACAGCTGTTTGATGGAGCAACAATATGGTTCATGCTTCGGGGATCCGGATGAACCGACGTATTAACCCCAGGTTCACACCTACAAGGATTTCCACGATCTCTGATTCTTATTGTGACGAGTCAAATTGATTTTAGTTCCTGGAGCAAAAATGCCTCACACATTTCCGAATATGTACCCGAGATGAGACCGATCCGCGAGTGTTGTTCGGCAGAAAGTATCTGGTGGTGGGCTAGCGGTCGATACCTAGTCCAGTAGATTTATAGAGCTAGCCGGCTTGCGGGTAACTAAATACGTAGCCAGCTTGATCGTGGAGCCATTCTGCAATACTCAACAACTTAGTAAAGGTTTATTGACCACTGCACTAATCCAATGGATTGATACGGATAGCTCGATATCCGTACATTTGAGGCGTTAAATTCAGAGAGTTCCACTATTTACATGCTTTCAATCATAGTATTCCGCGGTTCAAAAGGGATTCGTTCAACAAACTGATCACTGCATTAGTTCTGTCACAGTCATAGTGCGCACTTAGCTCCTGATCGGGCTACTAAATTGTATATCGACCTAGGTATTATTGCATTGTACTTTGGATAAAGTTTTGTTAAATCCTACCTACGTACCTACCAGGATCCCCTCAAGAAACAACATAACCTTTGTCTCGAAAAGGAAGCGGACAAACTCATTCATGATTAAACTTCCCGGAGGCCTAGTTAGTGGGCGGTATTATCCTTAGTAGGATTTATGCATACCTAGCCAGGCTCCGGTTGGCTTGATTTGGAAGCACGGATCTGTGCAACGGGCCGAGACAACTTTATCTAGGAAGAGTGGAGCAGCTTGTGCTTTGGTAAACTAAGAAAGCATATAAATTCCCTAACATCTTCAACCACCTTGCAAGTGTCCCACTCACGGACTTTTCTTTCTAGAGAATGGCCGCCTTCGCCTCTACCATGGATACTACTTCCTTGCCAATTGTTCAGTTGACCATCATTGGTTGCGGCACTCTCGGATCTGCTATCGTAGATGGCCTCGGCAACCAGCCGAATCCCACACGAGATTACCGGCTCAGCTTAACAGGACGAAGTCAAGATCGCATCACTTTGCTGCGAAAGAAATATCCCGCGGCCATCGTTTCGGCCAATAATTGTGACACCAGAGTCTGGGCCCCCATTGAAGCAGCCACGGCTCATTTGGTGGTGATCGGTACCCAGCCTGAATTCACAAAGGCGGTGTGTACAGAGATTCACGGTTCGATCAAGAGATCCTATGAGGACCGTCCTCCTGTTATCCTAACACTCTGTCCCGGCATAACAACCTCCCAATTGCAAACCTGGCTGCCAGCTAAAAGTCCAATCGTACGTTCTATGCCAAACACGCCGGTTGCTGTGAGCCGGGGTGCTACAGCTTTGTTCGGAAACGAATACGTCACGAGCAAGTTGATGGACGAGATCAAGCTGCTTCTATTGAGTGTTTCTCCTTGCATTGAGTTTCTGGGCCGTGAAGATCATCTTGACGTGGTGGCTTCGGTTTCAGGGTCAGTAAACCTAATACCTCTCTAATGTTCTTTTGCCACCTTCGGCGCAATTTTTGCTGGAGCAGATAGAGATGCAAACTAAATATCACTAACCATCGTCTAGTTCTGGGCCGGCTTATCTGTTCTACCTGACACGGGCTATGGTAGATGCCGCTATTGCGAAAGGATTACCCGAAAAGCAAGCAAAATCTTTGGTTATCCAGTCAGTTATAGGTGCCGGCCTGTTGGCCCAACGCATGCCTGATTCTTTGTCTAAACTCCTTGATGATGTTTGTGTTCCCGGTGGCAGCACCGAGAAGGCCATGGCTATACTAGATATGCATGGGACCAATGATGCAATTCAGGAAGCAGTCAATGTTAGTTGGCAAGCAAATACGGCGATGGGTAAGGTGTAGGGCAAGACTAGATGAGGAAGGGCGGGCATATTACCTAGTTCATATTAGCTGGGCTAGTCTGACCACTTGTATTTGCCACGTTGGGTACGAAACGCTTTCCTTGCTTGATCGTTGCCCTTCCATCATAAGGCCCTTCTGTCATAAGGGGTTTAAGCGCCACTGAAGTCCGCGTAAGTGAGTTAAACTACATCCAGTGTCATTCAAATCTATCAATCAAACAAACTTTTCGCAAGATAGCTATACTGTAAACGTTATAAGTTTCCATTTAATGCTTTAAGTACTAATCTAATACGTAGTTACATGTCAAATTTGTACTTAGTCTTGTTACATGGGCCACTCCCCCCTAGAAGGACCGTCCTTCGGGTCTACTATCGGAGCCTATTCTTCATAGTTCTGATGATCTTAACATAGCTTCAATACTTGTGATGTTGACGCATAAGTGCGGTTTGAAATAGCTTCCTCTATTTTACGTACTCTGCCTTTGGACTCCTCGGATAAAAAGACAGTTGGGTACCTATGGTAGATGTGTAGTGATTTAGGCAGAGACAATCCGGATCACATCATAGGCTCGTACGAAACGTGACATGGTGTTGCTTGTGCTGACGTCTGCTAGATATTACAAGCTTCAAACGCACTGGGTGACTGCCCGATTAGCGTGTAGCGGATGGGTGTGATTTATGCAACCCTTGTTCGTAACCCGGCAACGGAGGCATTAATTCCACTTATAACCGTGGCTATATAATTGTGATGAGTGATTTCTTTAAGTTTGTCATGCTGTTCAATTATTTAAAATCCGCTGTCTCACCCCAAACACGGAAGGAGCACAGCAACATTTTGATCATTCTAAACAACTCCAAAATTTCAATTACACGACAAGGGAAACAATGACTTTATCAGCTAAATCATCTTTCTCAACATTGGGAGATACAAAGATACCGAAGGTACCGGACGGAGGAGTGTTGGCCTGGCTCCAAGTTCTAGGGGCGTTCTTTCTTTGCTTCAGCTCGTCGTAAGTTTCCCAGCAAAACCTAACCAAACGCGCATAAATTATGACTTTACAAATTATCAAAGTACAGGCTAGGGGAGCTCACAAGCTAACTTATTCTATCCAGGGGGCTTACTGTCGCATTTGGTGTATGGGTGGACTATCTCAAGAATGGCGCCCTCTCCAATTACAGTGAATCGGCCATATCTTGGATCGGAACTGTCCAGGGATTTCTTATGGTATTTGTTGGTGTCGCCATAGGTCCTATCTTCGACCTTGGATTCGTACGCTCCCTAACAGTAATGGGAATGATTTTAGTTGTTCTTGGTTTTATGATTGCGAGTATTGCTCACCAATATTACTCGATCTTCATATCTCTAGGTGTGGTCGTTGGTACCGGTGGTGCATGTCTTTTTACCCCAGGCGTTGCGATTGTCGCTCAGTATTTCACCACAAAACGTTCCACTGCTACTGGCTTGGCATCTGCTGGGGGAAGTGTAGGTGAGTGCTCACGACCTTAAGAGATAGTATGTTCTTAACCGCTAATAACCGACTAAAGGGGGACTTGTTATTCCTGTTGTATTTCGCAAAATCACTGCTAGCATTGGGTACGGGTGGGCAAATCGAATTATCGGTTTTGCCATCCTTGCCTTTTTGCTCACATCACTCGCAATCCTAAAACCCCGTACACAACCCTCCAAAGGCCGCAAACTTTTCGACTTCAAAGCCATTACAGAGCCCGCCTATATTCTTTTCAGTCTTGGTTTGTTTACAGTGTGGACTGGAATGTATCAACCCTACTTTTACATCCCTATATACGCCCGAGACGTCTTGCACGTATCTGAGGATATGTCATCCTATATGCTGGCTTTTATGGGAGCTGGATCCGTCTTCGGTCGTATTCTTGTCAATTTTTTGGCCGACAGAGCGGGTGCTACAGCGTGCTTCCTCCCAGTCACCTTTATTTTAAGCAGTCTTCTATACGTCTGGATTGCGATTAAAACCGTAACTGGAACGATTGTGTTTTGCGTTGTTTATGGATTCTTTTCAGGCGCGTCTGTTTCACTTACTCCGGTAATGCTAGCCGCAATCTCCCCCGACCTTGGTGTACTTGGAACACGAATGGGTATGGCGTTTAGTCTTGCGAGTTTTGGCTTGTTGATTGGCAGCCCTATTAGCGGAGTCCTTCTAGGGAGCGATGCTGGGTATACTGCTGTCAAGGTTTTTAGCGGTACTACCATCATGACTGGATTTATCTTGTACGCATTTGCAACCCTTGCAAATGCAGATAGAAGAAGAGATCTTGTACAAGTAGTATAGTGCCTAGAGTGTTAAGTAAACTTAGGAGTAGGCTACTTAGCCGTAGACAAAGTTTATTAGGCTATATATCCTACCTCAAGAGGTTTAGAGGACAGCTACTATACCGGTATATAGAGGGTAATAGGCTAGGCCGGGGTTGATACTTGTAGAGGATTGGAAGCTCTTAGAACGATCAGTAGTGAATGAGTGAATTGATCAGATTACTACATAAGAAAGATTGGATATCAATCTAGATTATATACGTTTTTGAGACCGTTGGAAAAGGATCCTCTGGTCTCCAATTACCCCGGTGTTACTCCAGGATCATTTGATCCTGTAATCAACTAGTCTTAGCTGATTGTATCCCGCAACACACCCCCTAGGATTACTGCTTCTCCTGTATCATTGCAGCCAATTGTTTCGTAAGAGCTTTAATAAAAGCTTATTGGCCGGTGTGTGAGGCTTATCTATTTATGTAAGGTCGGGTGGCCTTGGGTGTTATGGTATAGCAGTGTCAGATGGGCTTAGAGGGTTGGGGTAGTAGGCAAGCGTCACTAAGGGACGTAGGGTGCAATAGGTCACAGGTGTACAAATAAGCAGTAGGTCTAAGGCAGGCTGCATGTCATCTAACCATGGGTTTGCCAAGGATGCCGTGGGCCTACTAAGAAGAGGCACCGTAATACAGCCGACGTTCGGCCCATGGTTAGGCCGAGTTTTTCTATACCGTGCAGGGTTGCCAATTACTCGAGTAAGAGTAAGAGTAATTACTCTTACTCTTACTCTTACTCTTACTCTTTTAAATTAAACTTATATTATAGTAGTAAAATAGGAAAAGAAAAGTAAATAGTATTTTATTATCTCTTAAAGCTTTAGTACTAAAAAGTAGTTTTAGAAAAGCTTTTAACTTCTTTCCTACTAGCTTAATATAGCTAGTCTAAGTAGATTTAGAAACTACTAGTATATATATTTTATAACTTTATACTAGTTAAGTACTAAACCTAATATAGCTAGCTACTAAGGTAAAAGAAGTTTAGAACTTACTAGTACTGTAAGGCGGATTGCTAACTAATACAAAGGGCCTTAGGGTTCGGGTGTAGTAGCAAGTCGGTAACTAGGGGTTTAGGTAATAGGTTAAGCGCTACTAAGGGACTTGAGGTGCGATAGGGTTATAGGTATGCAAGTAGTGCTAAAGTCTAGGTAAGACTAGTATTAAGCTACTTAACTATAGGGCTCTAAAGGTTGTAAAGCCTCCTCTCTATATACTATAGCTATCTAGTAGCACTTTATACTTTGTTCTTACTAAGTATTATAAAGTACTAAGTTAACTTTACACTTTATTCTTACTAAGTATTACAAAGTACTAAGTTAACTTTACGCTTTATTCTTACTAAGTATTACAAAGTACTAAGTTAACTTTATTACGTAACCCTCCTACATATCTATATTGTAATCTACTATATTATCCTATCTAGGGTCTAAGTAGTCCTCGTAGTCGCGCTAGTCCTCTAATAGTTCTATTAGCTCTAGGCCTTATATAGGGTTATTACCTATAATACTATCCCCTCCTCTTACTAGAGGAATATTATTCTATTCTAGATCTAGGTTATTAGCGTCTTAGATCTAGAGGGTTTCTCTTAGGGTCTATTCTCTAATACCTTCTAAATTTATACTCTAGAAGCGTACCCTTATTACTTGTATTTGTCGTAATAGTATTAAAGTAATACCTTATCCTTGTTACGCTAGTATAGGGTTACGTTATATAGTATCTAAGAAGGATAGTAAGGCGTACGTAGTGTATATTAATACTAACGTCTAGTATTACTATTCTTATCCTAGGGTTTCTATAGTAGAGTATACGTATTCTATTATAATAGAGGTATCCTAGCTTAAATCTCTTAAAGAGAGCTATTAACTAGGCTTAAGATAAATTATCTACTTAGATCTATAAAGCTAAGGCTAATTATAAGTATATTTATACTTAGATTACTAAACTATTAAGTAAGCTAGTAGAGAATTATACTTACTTATCTTATCTTTATAAGTTAATAGAGTATAATAATAAATAGTCCTCTACTTAGTTTTACGTAGTTAAGGCTAAGCTTAACGTTATTAAGGTAGAAGAGGGTTATTCTCCTTAAAGTAATACTATCTCCTTAGGCGCCTCTCTATCTATCTCTAGTAGCGCTCGTCCCCTAAGAGATTTTAATAAGTTTCTTAGGTTACTATAAAATAGGCTAGAAGGTTTTAATTTTAGAACTCCTCTAGTAACTTAAGGTAATTAAGGTTATCTTCTAGTTACTAGGTATTTTCCTATAGCTTACCCTTATCGTCTATTTCCTACTAACTAACTAGATAGTAGTTCTTCCTATTATACTAGCGTTGCGCTAGGATTTCTTCTACTTCCTATTCCTTATTATCCTATCTATAGGTAGCTATATTATAAGCTACTAGTTATATATCCTATAGTACCTTCTCTAGGTATAAAACGTAGAAGGTTAGGTAAACCTTTATTATTAGAAGAAGTTTAAGGTAGTAGTTATTTTTTCTAACTTATTTATCTATTTTATAAAGACTAATTTTAACGTAGTCTAGTTTATTACTTAGTCTAGTACTTTTAATATTTTTTTATTATAACTAGACCTTATCTCCCCTCTTAAACTATAGTCCTTAGGTTCTCTTCTTATTATAGTTTTATTCTATAGTAGTATTTACTAATTTTATATCTATCTTAAGTTATTTATAGATTTCTTAGATTCTTACTATACTTTACTATATACTTAGGCTATATATCTCTATATTAATTAAGTTATTTATTATTATAGGGTTATACCTATAATTTACGTAGTATAGTATTATTCTTATTACGCTGTAATATACTATATTATAAGTAAATTAGGCTAGTAGTAATAGTATTACCTAATTATCTTGTTTATAGTTAAGGTAATATCTTAAGTACTATTCTACTATCTAGTTAAGTTATTCTATAGCTCTATCTATTTAAGGGTAAAAACTTATTAATATTCTTAGCTTAATTCCTAGTTTTACTATAAAGACCTACTAATACTTTAATATAAACTTAGGGTCCCTATCTAATATAATTTTATCTAGTACTCTATATTCTACAAAGATTGTTTGTAGTATTATATAGGTAAACTAAGGTACCTTTATCTTTTCTAGGTATAGGATAAAATATCTATATTTTGTTAACTTATCTACTATTATAAGTATAGAATTGTACTAGGTTCTAGTAACTAAGTCCTTTAACTTTAAGAGTTTAACTATAAAGTCTAGTAAGATTATTCTCTATAGTTATTCTACTAGTTCTATTATTTGTAATAGTCTATAAGGTATATATTAGTCTACCTTATTTCTATAATACTCTAGGTATTCTACTAGTACTATTATTACTAATACCCTTACTTTTAGGATATAGTATTTCTAGACTAGGGTTGATATAAAAGAGTAAGAGTAATTACTCTTTATTACTCGAGTAAGAGTAAGAGTAATTACTCTTACTCTTCTATTACTCTTACTCTTTAAGAAGAGTAAGAGTAATTACTCTTACTCTTTAAAAAAAAAAAGAGTAAGAGTAAGAGTAAGAGTAGGGTTGATATTTTACTCTTTTAAAAGAGTAATTACTCTTTTTTTTAATAATTTATTTTAGCGCGGTTTCTAGTGCTATAATTCTATAAATTTTAATTTAGATAGAACTAGTACTAGAGTTTAGTTCTAAAAGGATAGATTTCTAATAATAAATTTATAGCGCTGATAGGAGATAAAAGAAGGCTAAAAAAACCGAAAAAAAAGAGTAATGAGTAAAGAGTAAGAGTAATTGGATTTTTTAGCCTAATTTTGTCCCTAATAACCTCTTTAAATTTATTTTTAGAAATCTAATTAATTTAAGATAATTATTAGTATTAGTTCTATCCAGGTTAAAAATTTTAGAATTTTAGCTTTAAAGAATACGCTAGGAAAATTATTTAAATAAAAGAGTAATTACTCTTTCAAAAGAGTAAAGTATCAACCCTGAGTAAGAGTAAGAGTAAGAGTAAAGAGTAATTACTCTTTACTCTAAAGAGTAATTACTATAAGAATATTTTTTATA
>JALNQA010000186.1:0-20081 GCA_028456235.1 Ophiosphaerella narmari | reverse complement strand
AGATCTTTCTATTTCTTTAGCTCTTTTAGTAACTTATCTCTATAAGCCTATATAGGTAGAGGTTCTATTTATCCTTTACCCTATATTAGAGCTACTACTATTATAGTATATACTATAACTAGCTTATTTTAGTTATCTTATATAGCTAGTATACTTAGTAGGAGGTCTTTTAAAGCTTTACTTATCTTATCTACTTATAGGTAGAGTAGTAAGTATACTACTAGTCTTAATTCTCCTATTCTCCTAGGTTAGTCTTAGCGTTAATTATTATTGCAATCGCAATCGTAATTATAGAGTCTAGGGCTCGCCTATATAGGGGCCCTATAGTTAATACGCTTATATTATCTCCTAGGAGCTTATATCTCTACTTTATCTAGTACTATAGATATAGTAGTATTAGTTTAAGTAGTAGGCTAATAAGCTACTAGCTTATTTAATCTACTAGATCTTATAGACTCTAGTATACCTACTCCTTTAGTTAAGTATACTTCCTAAGGGCTGCTAGCCTATCTATCTACTCTAAGCTCTAGTTTAGGTATTAGCTCTAGAGATATAAGGCCTATTTACTTATCTTGTACTAGATAGATTCTATATAACTTGCTAGCCTTGCTCGTTACCTATCTAGGATCTAATCCTCTTTTAGCCTAAGTATCTAGTTAGCTAACTATTAGCTCTACTTCTTAAGTCCCTTTACCCCCTAGATCTTATAGGTATAATAGTTAAGCTTTAGAACCTTCTTATTACTATACTACTACTTAGAGCTAATTATATATATCTTTATAGATTTCTCTAGTATCTTATACTTTATTGTTATTAAGTACGTTAATAATTACTTTAATCTCCTTTTAGTTAAGTTATAGTTTCTCTCCTTTTTTATAGAAGAGCTCCTTATTAAAGGTTACGTTGCGTGTTATTATAACTTATTCTAATTCTAGGATCTATATTCTATATATATTAAATACTCTATATTCTACTAGATATCTAATATAGCCCCTAGGGATTACCTTAAAGTCCCTCTTGTTTCGCCTAGCTACTCGCTCCTTGTTTAGTAGATACGTATAGTAGCCGTAGGCGTATACTCTACTCTAATCTAGTTAAAGGTTAGCTATTATTACCCTTACTTGCTCTAGCTCGTAGTATTTAAAGTACTAACGCGTCTACTCGTCTAAAACTATATTTAGGGCTTTTATCTAATAAGCGTAGCTTAGGCTTATATTATATAGCTACGTTGCTACTTTAATTATCTCTAGCTAGAGCCTTATAGGTAGATTTACGCTAAGCCTTATTTTAATTAATTTTGTAATAATCTCTTAGCCTACCCTTTCTAGTTCTCTATTTAGCTCGTGCGTATACGTTAGCAAGGCCTCTATTTTAATACTACGCTCCTTAGCCTATATTTTGTAGCGTAATTTACTACGCTAAGGGAGCGTTACTATATTATTATCTTGCATAATTTTGTAGATTTAGAGCTAGTAGCAAGTTACTAGAAAGCTCTTAAAGTTCTTAAATACTCTTATTATTTCTTTAAGCGTCTTTACTTATAATAAGTAGGTATAGAGCTTACTACTATAATTATACTTAAGTAGTAGTATCTAGAGTTCTCTAAAGCTACTAATTAGTATATTAAATAGGTCCTATACAACGCGCTAGTATAGGCGTAGTACTCTTTCTCTCTTTTATCTTAAGATAACTTACTTAGTATAGGTTACTACGTAGTACTTATAGTTTACGCGTTGTATTCCTTTAATTTAGACGTTCCTAGCGTATTTTACTAGTACTCGTAGAGCCTATAGGCTAAGGTACCCTACTCTAGCGTACTATAGTTCTTTAGTATTAGTTTATAGGTAGGTTGTCTAGGATTAGAGCCTTAGACGTTTACTTACTACGCTTAATATTAGGTTATTAGTAGAGTAGATTATACGAGGCTTATATTATATAAACGTAAGGTTATACTTATATACTAATTAGGCTAGTACAATACTCTCCTTTATTAATCCTATCTATAGTATAGCGTTAAGACCTAAATACTAGACTCTAGCCTACTTTAATTAAGCTTCTAATACTATATTAATATAAAATCCTAATATAATAGTAACTTCTCTAAGCTTAAGATCTTTTATTTACCTTCTCCTTACTCTATTAAGTACTCCTTTAATTACTCTAGTACCTCTACTAATAATTAGGAACGACTAGGTTCTTACTTCTATGCAATCCTCTTCTATATTTTGTATAAACGTGCCTAGTTTAAGTATATCTATTATATTTACAAGGTATAACGCTACTCTATTATTAAAGATAGTATAGTTTA
Source organism: Ophiosphaerella narmari (assembly GCA_028456235.1). Taxonomy (NCBI): domain Eukaryota; kingdom Fungi; phylum Ascomycota; class Dothideomycetes; order Pleosporales; family Phaeosphaeriaceae; genus Ophiosphaerella; species Ophiosphaerella narmari. The sequence continues at coordinate 17,773 of JALNQA010000186.1, read as the reverse complement.
ATAGTAGGTAAGCGTCGAAATCTATTATTAAATAGGCGCTAAGGTGCTTTGTTTTACTAAGTAGCGCTAGGTTAATTAGAGTAGCTTGTATAGTCCTAGGATATTCTAGGAGTTTTAAGCTTTTAGCTAGCTCTTGCAATAAGCCTATCTATCTCTTCTTAACTAGCGCTACCTTAAGAGAGTTAAATTCTAGCTCTTTAAGTCTTGTATAGATCTACTCCTTATCCCTTTCTATAAGCTTAAAAGGCTTGCCTATAAGGGTAGTTTTAACGCTTCTATATTTAGTAGGTAGCTATTTATAGCTCTTATTACATAGGTACTTCTTTTAATTTAAGCCTCTAGGCTTTAGTTGCTAAGTTCTAAAAGTAGTAAAGATACTAGATCCTTAACTAGTTGCTCTTAAGTTGTATTTGTAGACTAGGGCTAAAAAGATCCTAGCTACCTCTAGTAGGGTAAGCGTTGTTATACTAAGTACAGCGTTTTATATTACTACTTAGTATATAGTACGCGCCTAATCTAGCGCAAGTCTTATAGAGATTATTTCTAGAAAGTCCTATACTATAAGCTACCCTTTAAGTTTAGGTATCTTGTAGGCCTTTACTTCTAAGTATATACTATTCTAATCTTTAAGCTAAAGCTCTACGTTTTAACGTCTATACTTTGCTTTATCTAAGTAGGCTCTATATTAGGCACGTATATAGTTAACTAAACTAGCTTTAGTTAAGGCGTACTCCTCTTTAAGTACTTTAACTAGCTCTTACAGCATATTATTCTATTACTTAGTTATTATTATAAGTGCTAGTCTTAGTAGCTTTAGGTCTACTATAGTAATTACCTAGTCCTATAGTTTCTAGAGTTTCGCAGACTTAGTAGCCTACTTACTTGCGTTAGCCCTATACTTAGTAATCTCTATCTAATAGAGGGTATTTGTTTTAGCGTGTTTAACGCTTGTTAGACAAGTTAGGCGTACTAGAGCTACTTGTTTAACTATAGGAGTATCTAGGTTAATTTCTTCCTAGAGTTCTTTAATTTGTGCGTAGATATAGAGCTAGGTAAACTAGCTTAGCTAATTAGAGTAGCCTATAAGCGTGTAGGTCCCCTTAGGGAGTATAGGATCTATTACTACGCTACTTTTAGCGTAGGAGGAGTAGTAGATTAGAGTAAACTAAGCTTAAAGACTCTCTAGCTTTTAATTATATAACGTAGAATAATAAAGTATTTCTTAAAGTACTAGGCTTATAACTATAATAGAGAATAAGGCTTAAGCTTAGGAATAATTAGGAGATAGATTATTAATTATTAGCTATAGCTAAGCTACTCCTTTTATAGTAGTGTAGTGCTTAGTAGAGCTAAAGATCTCTAGGTTCTAGATATAAGGAACCGAGGTTACTAGGTTCTATAGAAAACGCTAATTAGCTAAGGCGTCTATAGTAGGCTTCTATACGTAATAGTAGGTAGTAAAAGGTATATATTATATTAAATTTTAAGAAGATCTTTACTTTATTAAGGTAAGCTAGTATTTCTCTAAAGAATAGAATAGGGTACTAATCTTTAATTATTACCTTATTTAATTCCTAGTAGTCTACGTAGACTTAGAGGCCCCTATCTAGTTTAGTAATAATTAGTAGATTATTCTAGGCTAGGGAGCTGTATTTACTAATAAATCCTATTTTCTCTATTTCTTAGACGTATTTTTAGATTACTTTATCTTGTTTTCCTATAAAGGGGTAAGGTTTAGTATCTAGGATTTTTACGCCTAGCTTAAAAGTAATTTCTAAGTCGTGTAGTCTATAAGAGAGAAGGTTTTCTACTACTTTCTTATTAAAATAAGGTATAAGGTCTTAGTATAGTTAAAGTAACTTAGGGGATAAGATATCTTAGAGTTCTATTATAAGTAGTAGCTTATAAAATTATATATAATCTAACTCCTTAGCTATTTTATAGCTATAGACTAGGGGTAGAGATCTATCTAAGGTTAGTACTATAAGTATATTCTTATTCTTCCTAGTAAGGGCTTATATTACGTAGTAGCTAATAGTCTAAATATCGACTAGTAAGTCTAGTTTACACCTATTAAGGTACTATTTAAAGGGCCTTGTAGGGGTAGATAATAGTCTTTATGCTAGCTTCTTAGGGGCTAAAGTAGAGTAATATCTAGGCGCGCTATAGTATACTACTAAGGGGGTTTCTTTAGTTGTCTAATAATACTACTAATAGTAAATATCTAGAAAGGATAGCGTTCTATTATAGTAGTTAGGTTTTATAGCATAGACTCTATACTATATAAATCCTAAAATAAGATTAAACTAGCCTATATTTTTAATAATATAGGCTAACGTTTACTCTATATATATATTAATTTGTAGGGAGAACTTAACTTAGTAAGTAATAGACTTAGATAGGAAACTATTATATCCTTTATAGATAATAGGTTTAGTTAACTAGATAATTTATAGTTTTATAAGTTTCTAGGTAAACTTTTATAAGACAAAGTTTACGTCTACTCTATTATCTACTAAGGTTCTAGCTACGTAAGGTACTATAAGGTCTTTACCTATAAAGCTAGTAAAGGAGAATTAGCTTAACAATATTTCCTATAGGTTAGTTAGTAGTTTTCTATACTAGACTATCTATACTCTATAGGTTAAGGTATAGTATATTATTATTATAAGAGCTAAGCTTTAGTAGTATCTTATATTCTTCTAATTCTATTAATCCCTAGGCTATAGCTTTAGGCCTAGGGTAGATTGTTTTCTAGGTCCTCGTCTAATTCTAGTTCTAGTTCTAGTTCCTAGTCTAATTAGGAGTTGTATTTAAAAAATTGTTCCTTAGTTTCTATATCTAATTCTAGGTTAGAATTATTATTAGTATATATATAGCAATTGTTAGTCTTTTTTAGTACTTTAGGATCTATTATCTTTTATTTATAGTTAAAGTAGTTCTATTTTCTAGCGCCTAGTTTACTATAGCTAAAGTAGTAGATTTTATTAGACTCGTTAGACTAGGTCTTTAGGGTAGCCTTTTTACTAGGTAGGTGTGTTCCTTAGAATACTCCCTTTAGTTGTAGGTATAGTTAATATGTATCTCTTGTTAGTCTAGCTACTTTATCCTTAAAGTTATAAGATTAGGGATAGAACTTATTCTATATAGGCTGTATAGTATAGAGCTAAGACTACTAGCTATCTATATCTAAGTTGTAATTATTTACCTTATTTTCTAGTATAGAGAGTATTTTACAAAAGTTAGTATTACTATTTATAGAGGATTTAGAAGCTTGTAGAATAATTAGTTTTATAAGTAAATTAATTAGATTCCTATATAAGAAAGATTAGATGTCTATCTAAGTTATATACGTTTCTAGGATTAACTAGAAGAGGATCCTCTAGTCTCTAATTACCTTAGTATTACTTTAGGATTATTTAATCTACGTAATTAACTAGTCTAGCTAATTGTATCCTACAACACACCCCCTAGGATTACTACTTCTCTAGTAGTAATCCTATACGATTGTAGTTAATTGTTTTATACTAGCGTTAATATAATTAGCCTATATGCGTATAGGATCTACTTAATCCTAATAGGTCCGTTTAGGTAGCTTATACGCAGCGTACTAAGAGATTACGTAGAAAATTTTCTCTAGCTTACTTAGCTCCCTAACCTAAAGTAAACTTGTACTAATCTAAATTTTGCGCGCTACAATAGTAATCCCTCTAATCCTCTTACCCTAGCTCTAATCTATACTAATTATCCTAGCTAGAGGCTTTCTAGGTTTACTACAATTAATTGTAGCAATTCCTTATCTCCTAATTCGCCCCTATTAGAGGTACTACTAGTATCTTCTAGTATAACCCTTACTAATCTTTAATTATTTTGTAATTTAGAGCGCTATATATTATTTAATAATCTTTATCTACTATATATTCCTAAGATTATTACTTATACTCTTAAGGGAACTCTATACACAGTTACTCTTTAGACGCCTCTACCTACTTTAATAGTAGATTAGTAGTAATCTAGTAAAAGAATTAACAACGCTCCTAGTTAAGTAGCTAGTAAGGAAAAATTCTTACTCCTAAATACTATCTACTTAGCTTAGCAAGCTTAAATTAATCTTTAAAGTTAGTATATTTATAGGTAGAATATCTAGGGTTGTAAGGCTAATCTTCTTCTAGGCCCTAATTTCTAGCCTTCTATAATTTTTAATACTACTACTAAGTCTAAGCTAATCTAATCTATAGATATTCTACTAAACCTCCTCCTTAAGGTAGATCCTACTCTAGAAGCACTAAAGATTAGAATAGAGGATACTCCTATTAATCCTTCTATAGATAAAACTATAGAAATCTATAATCTAGGTAGTAGCCTAGATAGCTTAGTAGAAGTTTATCTTATAAGTCGTAATCCTTACTAATCCTTGTATTCTTAGATACGCAGCAAGCTTACTATATCTAGTAGTAATAGAGATAATTATAAGAGTAATTATAGTAGAGCAAATAGATTAAAGTAGGGTAGTAGTAGTAAGCGTAATACTACTAAAGAGATTAAGCAAGGTAGTACCTATAGGATTAGCTATATTGCCTATACTAAGCATCTTATATCTAGTAAGGGTTAGATAATCTACTATAATTAGAAAAAGGGTAAGAGTACTTAATACTCTACTTATATAACCTATTCCTATATTCCTCTATACGTTAATAATTAACTTTTCTTAATCTTTTAATTAAAAACTAACGCTATTTTTAGTCCTAATAATCTTACTTAAATTTACAATTAAATTTTACAAGGCATTACTATAGGTAATTCTTACCTTAAGTTTGCTTAGAGTCTTAATAATCTTAGTAATAGAATTAAGGTAATTAATAGTAAGGAGAGGAGTAGATTAAAGACTACTAATCCTAGTAATATTCTTCTTAAGTTTAAGATCGAGGATAAATTACTAAAGACTCTAACTCCTAAATCTAAGAATCCTACTAAGGGTAATCCCTTTATTAATCCTAAGGTCTATAATTAGGCGCTATATAATTATCTAATCTCTACTTATAGGTATCCTCCTATTCTTCCTATAGGATATCCCTAGGGTTAATATAGATATTCTACTTAGTTAGGTTTTCCTTAGTAATTAGCTAATCCTTAGGCGTAGGCTAGTAGGGATCCTTGCATTAGTTTTCCTATTTAACTAACTCTACTAGCTATAGGATACAATAATTAGCCTACTTACGATTGTATATACTCCTAGTAGTTATCTAAGGATTATAATATACGAGATATAGATTATACGTCTCCTAGTATTTAGAGCTCTAAGTAGTATTAGGATTGTAGCTGTATGTCTAGGCCTACTAATTAGATTAATCCTCCTTGTTGTTTAATAGCTAAGGAGAGGATTAAGTACTACTATTAGTCCTAGGATCTATTTAATTAGATCTTAGATCTATAGGATAAAGACTAATAATCTTTTAATAAGTAGTTAGGCTAGTATAATTAGAAAAATACTATATAATAGTAATTAGATAATAAGTTTACTTATAATTAATCTTTTCTTTGTTCTTTATTTGTAATTAGCTCTTTAATATCTTAGAGGTTAAGTAATTATTTAAACTTAACAAATTGTTAATAAGTAAGTAATTTAGTAAGCCTATCTATAGGTATCTTAATTGTTTCTAAATACTCTACTTAGAATAATCCTTTTGTATATTCTTGTTATAGCTACATGTTTTAGATATTAATATAGCGTAATCTTGTTTTAATCCTCTTATTTTTTCCTACTACAAGCCTAATTGTTTACTAATTATTACACTATATTTTCTAGATTTCTCTAAGATTAAGCGTAATTTCTTTAAAGAAACGTTTAAGCGCTATTACTTCCTTTACTATATACTTAAGAGCGAGTAGCTTAGCTTTAGTAGTTAAGGTAGTAACTATATTTTACCTAGCTACTTTCTAGAAGATTAGTCCTCTAAATAGTATAGTAATATATCCTTATAAGGATTAATAGGTATCTAGATTATTAGTAAACGAGGTATCTCTATAGATTATAAGATTAGGTCCTTTATAGTTCCTATATTAGATTACTTCCTATTATATCTAATATAAGTATATAATTACTTGCTCTACTACTTTAAGGTATTATTTACTTAGGTTTATAAGGAAGTATAATAGTTTAGATATAGTAAACGCTATATTAGGTTTAAGTATAATTACTATATAGAGTACTAATCTAACTCGTTCTTAGTAGCTCTTAATTTCTTGTTTAGTAGCTTCTCCTATATACTTAATTAATTCTTCTAAAGGGAGTAGTATTGCTAGGAAGGTCCTATCTTTAAGTCTAAATTTCTTTATAATCTTGTTAATATACGTATTGTATATAAGGGTAATTGTTTTCTTTTCTTAGTCTTAGATTACTTATACGCCTAGGAACTATTATATAGGTCCTTAATCTTATATCTTATATTTTTCTTTAATTTAATCCTATAGGCTAAGTACAGCTTTCTCGTGCTCTTTATAGAAAAGTAGTAGGATATTATTAACATAGAATAAGACTAGGATTGTTCGATCCTAGTTATAGAATAGATATAGTTCTTCTTTTAATAATTAGAGTCCTTTTAATCTAAGCGTGCTTAAGAATTCTTCGTACTAGAATAATAGTAATTCTCTAAGTCTATATAGTACTTAGTTAAGCCTAATGTATAATCCTTCCTTTTTAAATCTATCTAGTAGCTCGTAGATTACTAGATTATTAGACGTAATTATTGTATTTAAAAATACTCCTACAACATTATATTATAAGATTTCTAGATTAAATTAGGTAGTAATTACTATTGCAGCCCTAAAGGATTTTACTACTAACGTAGCTACGTACGTTAAATTAAGCGTATCCTTTTCTTAGAGATTACTTCTTACTACGATCCTTACTTTACATTTCTAGAGATATCTATTTTAATTAAACTTATATAACTATACCTATTTTAGTAGTAATAGACGCTCCTTATATAGTAAGCGTTCCTATTTAATCTAGGTATCCTTCTTTTTTAGCTAATTAACTTCTTTATACGAGGCTACTACAAACTATTACCTAAATAGATACTATAGTAATTACTTCTATGTTTTTAGAGGCTCTAGTAGCTAATCCTAATAAATTTAATCTTGTTTTATTAGTACTAATAGCACCTAGTTACTAAGTATAGCTAATATAACTATTAAGTTTAATATCTTATAGCTTTAACAATTATCCTAGGCTCTATTTACCCTAGGGATATATATATAGTAAAAGTCGATCTATAGATTATAATTATTAAGATTTGTAATTAATACGTTTATACTACTAGGTTTAGTACTACCCCCTATTTAATTATCGCAATCTTTATCTTTCTATCTTCTTAATAGTATATATATACTCGTATGCCTATTAATTTTAGGTACAAGTCCTTGCTACCTTCTACTTAATCTTTAAGTAGTTAGAGTTAGTAATCTTATAGGTAGATTTATTACTCTTTGTTAAGCCTAAAAATAACTTGCTTTATCTAGAGCAATAGAGTCTTTAAGTCTAGTTTAAGTAGTAAGTTTAGTTAGGCGCTCTAGCCTTAACCCTAGTAATCCTATCTAATTACTAGAACTCGATAGGCTAGCTCTTCTAGGTTAGTACACTCTCTATTAGCTATTAGTTCCTATACAATAGCTTTAATTACCTATCCCTATAACCTCTAGCTTAGGGGTTACCTTTAGGGTTACAAGACTAATTTAATTACTCTACTCTATATAGATTCTTAGATACTTACTAGCCTTACTTGTATCCTATATAGGATCTATTATCTTAAGTACCTAATTACTTACTAGGCCTTGCTTGCTTTTAAGTTATATAAGTAACTTACCCCTAAGTCTTTACTTAGTAGTTATTGTAATTTCTTAGTTTGTTAATTACTCTTTAGGGAGAGGTATATTAATATCTTCTCCTAGATTAATAACTTTGTTATTGTTTAGGATTTTAACAAGTTTAATTACTTAATCCTTTAGTATTTTATCCTTAATCTTTTCTTTATAGAATAGGGATTTATTAAACGTTACATCCCTTGTTATAATTACTTTGTTAAGCGTAGGGACCTATATATAGTAGATATTTAATACTTAATAGCTAATTAAATATCTAATATACCCTCTTAGATTTACTTTAAAATCCCTTTTGTACTACCTAGCTACGCGATCCTTAATTATAGGATACGTATAGTAGCTATAGGCATATATCCTACTCTAATCTAGGCAAAGATCTACTATTCTATATTAGATTGTAGCTAGCTTATTCTATTAAAGGTATTACCTAAACTAGCTATCTAGGACTTTATTTAGGGATTAAAAACTATAGATTACTAATAGGTATATTCTATATAGATATACTACTATATTAAGGATTATAGGCTAGAGGATTACTAGTAAGTTTATACTTATACGTATCTTAATTACTTTTATTAAAATCTCTTGTCCTACTTACTCTACTAATCTATTTAGTTAATAAGTATATAGTAGAGGAGTAACTATCTTAATCCTCTTTTTCTCTACCTAATCCTTATATTTCAATCTACCTCTCTATAGGAGAGTAGCTATATCGTTGTCCTAATAGATCTCTATAATTACAAGCTAATATTTCCTTTCTACTTACTCTACAAACTAGTAGATTACCTTTATTATCTCTACAAGCAACTTCTAATTTAGGTTGTAATTATAAATCTTTTTACTAAAGTCTTCCTTAATTAGTAGAGACTAGTACTTATTTAATTATCTAGTAGGTATATTAAAGAAATCCTAGGAGATCCTATAGAATAGTCTTAGTAATTACTCTCTTAGTCTTCTTAAGATAACTTAGCTTATATAAGTTATTATACAATCCTTATATTTAATCTTTTTTATACTATTAATCTATATATTTTGTATAGCTTGTACTAGTACTTAGAGTACCTATTAACTAAGGTAACTAAATCGTTTATACTAGAGATCCTCTAAGTCTAATCTTAGTTATAGTCTCTAAGACCTTCTTATAGATTATATAATTAGGGGGAGAAGAGAGTAGTATCTAACTTTATTATATTTAAGGAAAGTAAGATTAAACTTTAAAATTAGAGTAGCTATAATTAAGTTATCTTTAATCGTCCTATACTATAGCATATTATCTAATCTAAGGTACTAGATCCTAGCTTTCCTTAATTGTTCTTGTAATATAATATTAAGGTAGAAACCCTCTACTACCTTAACGTCTTTAAGTAATAAATCTTTAGTCTTTAGTCCCTTTAGTCTATCGAGTACTCTTTTAAGTAGCTAATCTCCTAATCTAGAGATTAGTAGGTATTAGGTACTAGCCTCTACTATTTTATTTAGATTCGCTTTCTTCTACGTTCCTAGAACTAAGAGAGCTTAATTATTTACAAGGTAAATAGCGCCTCCCCTATTAAGGATCGTACTTAAGAATAGAAGATAGGCGTTTACTATAGTACTATATACCCCTTAATTGTTCTTATTGTTAAATAATAATAGATTAATTAGTACTACTAAGATAGATCCTAGATATTTTAGAGATAGTTACTTGTCTTTAATAGGAGTATTTTAAAGCTTCTATCTAGCTTACTTAATCTAGTTTTAAAGATCTAACTATTTTAGATTAGTAAGGCGCTCTAATATCTTTAATTAGTCTATATTAGTTAATTTTAGTAGGAGTATTCCTAGTAGAAGTAATCTAGTAAGTACTAGTTTTAGCTTATTATAGTTAATTAGGTCCTACCTATAGGGTCTCCTTTAGTTATAGGGGTATAGTTTATTAGATAATCCTAATTAAGTTGTAGCTAGTCCTAATCTAGAGAAAGTAGCTAAGAATACTACTAATCCTTTTCTACTTAAGGAAATAATTGCTTGCTCCTAGAGTATCTACGTAAATACCTTAGCTAGCTAATCTATTAACAAGACTAGATAGCTTAGCACTATAGCTATAGTTATATGTTAGTATATATTAATTACCTAAGTTAGAGCGATCTTTACTTTAATCGCCTCTAGAAAGTTAGTAACTACTAGTTAACCTTTAATTTTAAGAACGTTAAAGGCTTAAGCTTTATTGTATAGGATCTACTATTTGTTAAACTACTTTTCTAGTCTAAGCCTACTATTCTTAGCCTTCTTTAGGTACTCCTAATATTAATATTAAACAAGATAAGTAGTATTATTATTAGTTAAGGCAAGATCGTTCTTAAGTTATTAGATTAGAGCCTATAGTATTATTTACTTACTTATAAGGTTCTTAAGCCTAGCTAAGGTTAATAGCTCTAGTAGGACTATTCTATTAATCTAGTCTCTTATATTGTTAAGCTTTACTATTATTCTTGTCTATCTTAATATAGTAAGCTTATACTTACGTATATCCTTGTCTTAATTAGTAATTATATACTTTTAGGTAGCTACTTAAGTGTTATACTTAATCTAAGCCTTAACCTAATCCTCCTTCTTTTATTCTAAAGGATTATTACTTAGTACTAGGACTAGAGATAGTTCTAGAGGTAGCTCTAAGTACTATAGTTCTTGCTCGTCGATTGTTAGTGCTATTAGTCTATCTAGATTAATTTAATCCTAGATTATTTTGTCCCTTGTATAGGATTTAAGTTAAGAGAACTAATTAGGCTAATCTAATTATCCTTTAAGGATTACTTCGCCTATAGTAATCTTTTTGTTGTAGGGTATTATAGGATAGAAGGGATATTTTAATTGTTCTAGAGCTCTTAGTAATACTAGGTGCGTAGAGAGAATTAATACTACAATCTTATAGCGCTAGGCTTATAACTATAGAGGATTTAGAAGCTTATAGAATAATTAGTTTTATAAGTAAATTAATTAGATTCCTATATAAGAAAGATTAGATATCTATCTAAGTTATATACGTTTCTAGGATTAACTAGAGGAGGATCCTCTAGTCTCTAATTGCCTTAGTGTTACTTTAGGATTATTTAATCTACGTAATTAACTAGTCTAGCTAATTATATCCCGCAATACTATTATAGATACTAGGGGTAGTACTAATAGCGTCTTTAAGCTAGGGCTAAAGCTTCTTCTAGAGGTAGATATTATATAGCTATAGGTTCTATCTTTATTTAAGGTATATATTATTAAATTTAGATAGGAATTTAGCCTATATAGACCTAGTAGTTTTATAGGTTAAGTATTCTAGCCTAAACTTAGCTATCTCTAGGGTTTTATAGCAAGCTTCCCTAGTTCCTATAGAATCTATATTACTAAAGTAGTAAAAGAGAGTAAAAAAATAAGTAAATTCTTCTTAATATAGGCATGCAACCCTATTAAGTATAGTAAGGTATAACTACGCTAACTTAGTATAGTAGCGTATAATAACATTAGCCTAGGTTTATATACTAATATACTTTTTTCTATTTACTATAAAGTAGTCGTATATAGACTAGATAAAGGATGTAACATCTATACTACGTCCTAAACCTAAGAATTATAGTAGCTTTACTAAGTAATCCTCTTATTCTTCGTACTAGTAAAAGTTAAAGGCTAGTTCCTATATACTAGTTAAAAATAGGGTTAAGGTAATTTCCTCCCTATTAAAGATATACTAGCCTACTATCGTTGCTTAAGGCTTAAATTCCTCTTTAAGGTTACTAGGTTAATAGCCTTGTATTAAGATTCTTGTATTAGTAGGCTCTAGCTTACTAGGGGCTAGGGTATCTAGGTTAAAGGTTTCTAGTATAGCTTATTTAGTAGGTAGGGCTATAGGTAGAGCCTTATAGAAGATTTTATCTTTATATAGCTTATTATATTTAGCTATAGCTTCTTTATATAGGGCTTTATACTAGATAGCTTTATAGCCTAAGGCGTTATATTACTCTATAATAGAGTTATAGTCTTATAGAGATTATTCTAGGCGCTTATAGAGTTAGGTATACTCTTAGGCTTATTAGGTAAGTTAGTTATCTTACGTAGAAAGTTATTTATCTAGTCTACTTAGGTAGGTTATATATTTCTAATTCTAAGTATTTACTAAATTAGTTACTTCTAGGGTCTATACGCTTGCAACAACTAGGTATAATACTAGTCTAGTAAGGGTAATATCCCTAAGAGGTAAGTAATTACTAGGTTTATTGTCTTTAATACTACTATATATAGTAGGTAGAAGGGCCTAGAACTAGGGTTAGAGCTAGCTAAAATAGGTAAGAGACTTTCTAAGCTTATCTTAAGATACAAATACTATTCCTTATAGTAAGTTGTAGTCTATTATAGCATTTATTAGTATACTATTACCTAGTCCCTATACGTCTTCTAGCGTAGAGTTAGATTAAGGTAATATACTTTAGCTAATATCCTATTAGGCCTTATCTATTAAGTTATTTAGAGAGGTAGTCTAGTTGTTAAAGGGAACTTTAGTAGCTAACTTATATTCTAGTAGGCTATCTTAGGCTATAAGGGTAGGGTCTAGCCCTAGGTTAAATTCTTTTATCGTAGTCTTATTAGATAAAAGGGGTTTAAAAGGTAGCTACTATAAGTATAATAATAGGAGAAAACTAAGATTAAAAAGATAGATTAGTGTAGTTAATATTAAGTAAGTAGAACTAATTAATTAATTGCTCTATTCTTCTGTTGCTTGTTAATTCTATCTACTATCGCACTCCTCTATATATCCTCAGCTCTATTAGCTACTAATACCTTGGCAATAGCAAGGCCTTAGTTAGGGCGAGCCTTAGTTAGAGCAATACCTTAGCTAGCGTTAAGCTTATATAAGGGTTAGGCCTTTAAGTCCTTTGTGCCTCTACAAAGGATAAGCTAGTACGCAGGTTAGCGCCTACCTTAGCTAAGTCTAGATGCATCGATATTCTACTAGTTTGCTAGCCTAGCTACTAGCGTAGTACTAGCGTTAATTCTTACAAAGATTAAGGTTGCTCGCCGAGCTCTTAGTGCACGCGCGATATCGATCGCTATCGCGATTACAATTACTATCTCGATCGCTACTAACGTTACTTTATTAGCGTTAACTTATTAACGCAAGCCTTTAAGTTAGCCTATAGGTTAGCTCGTAATTAAGCTCGTGTGTAAGCTCGTACGTAGGATAATTATAGTTAGCTACTAGCTAAGTTAGCTAAATTAGCTATATAATCTAATACACCCCTTTAGCTTAAAACCTAATATTAAGCTAGACTAAGATATATATAGTTAAGCTAGTCTTAGATTTTATTAAGAGGTAACTTATACTTTACGTAATACTCTAGTATTTATATAAGTCTAAGTTAAGCTAGGAAGTAATTCTATTTATTAGCTAGTATAACCTTTGTAAAGCTATTAGTAATTATCTTATTTAATAGAGTATATTAGACCTAGATTCTACTAGCTAATACTTCTTGCCGTAGCTAGTAGTTGTAGATATCTACGTGCCGTAGTTTAGTCTAGAGTTTAGCTAGCTCTTTAGTTACAAGCTAGATCGTCTGCGTATTATCGCACTAGATTGTAATTTAACAGCTAGGTAGTTTAACCTATAGCTTATTAAGTAATCTTGTTATAAATAGCGCCTCTTTAGCTACTTGTAATAGCGCGAGGAGCTTAGCCTTAGTAGTTAAAGTTGTAACTATATCTTATTTACTTACCCTCTACGCAATAAGCCTATTAAAGAGCTTAATTGTATAACCTTAAGAGCTTTTCCTATCTAGCGTATTGTTAGTAAATAAGGCGTTACTAGCTACTTATAGTAAGTCTCCTCCTCCTAGCTATAGTACTTTCTACCTTATAGCTAATAGGTATAGGAGTACTTAATCTACAGCGTCTTAATAAGCCGTGCTTAGGTTAGTAAGAAATCGAGCTAGTCGTAAGGTTGCAAAGGCTATATCTAGACGCGTAGTAACTACTATAAATAGTAAAGAGCCGATTTTTTACTAATACTTATTAATTTTAGATAGAGTTGTAGAGCCCTTATACGGTATAAGCTTAGTAGCAGCTATAGGGGTATTGTAGCGTATATCTTACCTATCTACGAGCTAGCTAATTTTATTAGCGTACGCTACTTGTAATAGCTAAATAAGACGTTGCTCTCTATCTTGTATAACCTCTACTCCTAGGAACTAATGTATATCTTCTCTACTAGTAATAGTATATTTCTCTTTAAGTAGCTTAGTTACTTTCTTAAATTCTTCGTGCTTCTATAGGTAGAATCCTATATTAATATTATCTATAAAGAAGAAGAAGATTACTCTATCTTTAATTATATAGTATAGCTTGTATAGGATCGTTGTAAAGCTAATAGTATTAAGTAAAGACGTAAAGTCCTTCTACTATAAGAGAGGTAAAATCTAGAGTCTATATAGGGCCTTTTAAACTAGTAGGATTGTACTAGCTTTCTAATAACCCTTTAGTATTCTTATATATATCTCTCTATTAATTGTAGCGTAGGCAAAGGCGTTTAAAATATTAAATTGCTTTACCTTAAAGTCGTATTTAGCTATTATTACTATAAATATTTAGAATAAACAGCTAGCTAGAGTAGCTACGTAGGTGTCTTGTACTATAATGTTTTGTTACTAATCTCTACGTACGACTAATCGAGCTTTACATTTAAGGAATTAATGCTGCTAGTCGAGTTTGTATATACCTACATACAATCTAGTATCTACTAACTAGACTATTTAATAGGTTTAGCTAGTACTTTAATCTATAACCTTATCTTTTTATAGCTATCTAAATAATCTCGCTTAGCTTCTTTAAATAGCTCGCCTATTAGATAATTGTTAAGATTACTCTAGTACGTTAGGGGAGGTAGAAGCTAGCTTAGATAGAGCTTTACGCCTTTTAATAGCAGCCTCTTTATCTTAGCCTTATTAATTACTTCTCCTCTATATTCTCTAACGTTTCTAGCTTATAGGCTAGCTATAAATACTACTACCTATAGTACTGTTTTAGATAAGCTAGCATTATTAACGTCTTCTATCCTAGACTTAGTTATACTAGTTATTAATTAAGCTAGTAACGCTACCAGCGGCAGCGTAGATAGAGGAGTTAGGTAGTAATCTACAATCTTCTTACCTTAATAGTATCTAGGTAGGTTAACGTTATCTATTTAGGTTAATGCGTCTAAGTTAGTATCGTCTTCGTAGAACGACTTAGTTTTAGGCTAATAGGTTAGCGTAGGTAGCTCGATAGTGCGTACGAGCGTTGCAATCTCTTCTAGGGTTTAATGCATAAGGTTATCTATTAGGTCCTCTATCTAGCCATTAAAGATAGTAGATTTGTTAAAAATAACATCTCGTAAGCTAATTACTTTAGCTATTAAAGGTATCTATATACGGTAGATGTTTAATAATTAGTATCTAACTAGGTAGCTAATCTAACCTTTTAGATCTAGACGTTGTAATCTTAATTTATTATAGTATATATCGCTAGTTATTGTAAAGGCTTTGCAGCCGTACGCTTTAAGATAGGCTAGGTTTAGTTTTTAAGCTAATATAATAGCCCTATTATAGGTAGAAGCTATATAGAATACTTTGTATAGAGTTCTCTAGTTATTTAAATAGTTTAGAGTCTAGTTATATAGATAAACTCTAGCCCGTATAACTTCTAGCTATAGTTCCTATAGCAAATTTGCGTTAAGGCGCATTACCTATAACTTCTTCTTGTTTATACCTCTAGCGCGCTCGGCTCCTCTATTTTAAGCTTGAGTATCTAGCGCTAATAGTTTAACTAATATACCTTAGGAGGTAAGCTAGCGTTAGACGTTAGATTTAATAGTCGTAATCTTATTATTAGCCTCTATAACTTTAACTATAATACTAAATTAATTCTTTAAGAATTAAATAAGCGTAGATAGTATCTTAATAATAGATTTAGCTAGTCTATTATTAGTAAAGTAGAAGTCCTATTAAAGTCCTAAATACTAGTTAGTAGCTAGCATCTAACTCTTCTCCTTGTTAAAGCTTTAGACCTCGTAGGAGTAGAAGTCGATAGTAATTTGCTCTCCTAGGCTATTATAATTAACTTGTAGTATACGGCTAATTTGTTGTCTAATTTTAGCTTTGCCGTAGGCGTTGCACTTAACAGTAGTTACCCCTTTAACTTACACCCCTTGAGTTTGCTAGACAAGGTGCTTAATTGCAGCTAGTCCTAGATAGCTAAGTCTCTTATACTAGAGCTTTGCTATTACTCTTTGTAGACTTTTACTAGCTTGTTGAGTATAGAATAACTAAGTATTTAAGGAGGCTTCTTGAAGTATAGCTTTATAAGCTAGATAGTACTTAAGTATCTATTAACTATAATGCTTAGATAGCTTGCTAATTAGTAATCTATCTAGTCTATTTAGGGTTGTTAGCCTTAATTAGTTATCCTACTAGACTCCTTTCTACTAAAGTACTTGAAATAATACTAAGCTATAGAGCATATCTAGGTAGATAGCTACGTCGTGCAAGGCTAGCCTTTTAGGCTTTAGGAATAGGATAAGTAAGCTATATCCTTTAACCTATATCTTTGTATTGCTAGCCTATATAAAATCTCCTAGAACTAGCTAGTAAAAGTTATATATACAACTTAAGTTGTTTGTAATATAGTACGTTGTACTAGAGTCGAGTATATATAAATTACGTAGTAGATAGTAACTACTTAAGCTAACTACAAAGGCGGCTTTTACGTACGTAATTTGCTAACTATCTAGTTAATCCTTATTATCTTTAAGTTTAGTAATCCTTAGTTAAGGACTTAGTTGCTAGGTACAAGCTTTAGTCTACCCTCTTATTAGCCCTTGCAACATTGTATTATACTTACGTTTATATTTAACAAGCTCTTTTAGAGTCTCTCTTAGACTCTACTATTCTAGTGCTCTATCTAGATAGATATAATAGTAATTATTAAGTTAGTAACGTAGTTTGCATGTAGGGTATTAGCTATCTATATCTTAACTACGTGTACGTTAATTACGGGGTCTTCCCTAGTTTTAGTTTAACTTAGTTTAAGTCTTAATACTAGCCTATTAGTCTAGTATTCGTTGATTACGGGGTCTTCCCTAGGTTTTAAGTAGCGCGCTGTCTGCAAGGGAGGCGTCCCTAGCCTTGCCCTAGGTAGTATTACTACTAGCAGCGTAAGATAAGGTCCTAGCCGCAAAAGTAGCCTTGTGCCGCCCTGTTTTTAGGGGATAGTAGATTATTATATACTTACAGTAGCGTTTTATTATCTCCCTCTAAGTTATCTTAGGTTAAAGCCTTCTATTATCTTAAAAGGTTGTTAACTAAATTAGTACTGCGGTTTTAACAGCTGCTAAAAAGTCTTAAGTTATTATATTAATTTGTAATAGCTCTACTACTTAGTATATTTTAGCCTTAGTAGTAGCGTAATCGTACTTAGCTAACTACGTATCCTAGTTTACCGTACTCCTTATAGGTTTAAGTAAGTTAAGATATCTAGTGCGAGCTCGTTCTTGTTTAATTTAGTCGTCTACGCTAATAGTTTGCTTTAGGTTTAATAGCTACTAGCGTAGTATCTAGTCTAGCAAGTAGTAGGTGCGTAGTAAGTGCGGCGATACTAAGGATTAGATAAACGTAACGATATACTAGAGGCTTAATTGCTCCTTTTCGTACTTATGCTAATCGCTATAGTATTGCTTAGCTAGTACCTTATAGTACTTAAGGTCCTCTTTAAGCGCTTTTACTCTAGCTAGAGCTAGCTTAGACTATTGCGTAGGTGTATTAATATTTAATGCTAGCGTGTAGTTAGCTATTACTAGAGCTCTAATTGCTTTAGGTTTCTTAATTAGTAGCGTTAAGGAGGC
>JALNQA010000185.1:0-20120 GCA_028456235.1 Ophiosphaerella narmari | reverse complement strand
TCTTCTCCTTCCTCTATTACCTTAGGTAGATAGGTATTATCTTCTATACCTATCTAGGATTTCTATCTCTTAAGGAGAGAAATATAGAATACGTTGTAAATACGATAATAAGGTAGTAGAATTAGATAGTATACCTACGTTCTAACTACGTCTTATACTTAGAAAGGACTAATAAATTTATTAGATAGCTTCTTATATAGCTAGTAAGTAAGTTTTAAGTTCTTTATACTTAGTAGGACTAAATCTCCTTTCTTAAACGTTTCTAGTTTGTATTTATTATTATAGTATTGTACTTAATATACTTATACTTTTTATAAAGATTCTATAAGTATTATTCTTACGCTATATATACGCTTATAAGGGAGTAATCTCTTTTATCTTTAAATTCTACCTATGTTAGTAAGTTTACAACTTACTAACATATACTAATGTTAGTAAGTTTATACAAACTTACTAATATTAGCATATATTAGTAAGTTTGTAACTTACTAACTATAAGGGAGTAATCCCTTTTATCTTTAAATTCTACCTATATTAGTAAGTTTGCAACTTACTAACATATACTAATATTAGTAAGTTTATACGAACTTACTAACATTAGTATATATTAGTAAGTTTATAACTTACTAATATAGTAAGTATTAGTAAGTTTGCAACTTACTAATATAGTAAGTGTTAGTAAGTTTGCAACTTACTAATATAGTAAGTATTAGTAAGTTTGTAACTTACTAATACTTGTTAACGTACTAGCTTATTAGTAAGCTACTAGGTATATATACTTAGTATAACCCTAGATAGCTCTTTATCTACTATTTACTCTTTTTTAATTAACTACTTACTACCTCCTTTAAGCTATACTTGCGTAAAGTCTACCTTATAAAATAGTAGATTAACGTAAAATTTTACCTACTCTAGGCCTCTTTACTACCTAGAGCTACGCTAGTAGCCCTCTTACCTGCGCTAGGGACGTTATAGGATAGCCTAATAGTAGCTAACTCTTAATTAAGACCTAGCTATTAAAGAGAACTAAACTACTAGGAATTAGATCCTACTTTAGCTACAGCGTACTAGGTAGCCCCTTAAGTTTACTATATTGTAGTTCTAGTTAAGGTTTCTAGTACTTTTTTACTAGTACTAGCGCTAACGTTTAAATAATATAGGTATCTAAAGAGAGTAGTTTAACTACCCTACTAGCTATAAGCTTTAGCCTAAGCTAACTACGTATACCTAGGTAAGGGTATACTTAACTAGGCAAAACACCTAGGTAGTAGCGCTAGGAGAAAACCCCTAAATCTACGTAAATTGCTAGCGCCTAATTTGTAAATACTAGGTAGTAGGCGCCCTATTTCTAATAAACCTTTACTAGCTAGCGCTAAAGATCTCTATTTCTACAACTAACGTACTAATATAGTAGTATATACCTACTATAACTTAGCTAGCCTTACTATAATTTAAGTACTACCTAAGCTCCTTTTACTATAAAAACTAGTCTTTCTAGACCTACTTTTCTTTTAATTAATAGCTACTACAGCCTTCTTCTTACTTATACCTAAAGTACTTATAAAACGAAGATACCCTATTATAGTAGACTTAAGAGCTAAGGCTAAAGAGTATAGAGGACGCCTTAGTACTACTATCTTATAGAAAATCTATAAGACGCGCGCTAGGACTAGGTCCCTAGAAAAGTAGACATAGGAATTACTAGTACTAGTAGCTAGGAAAACCTAGAGTAACTTTTAATAATACAAGAATCCCTTATTAAAGGATAAAAGAGATAAGGTTGTTAACCTAAACTTATTTACTTACCTAGGACTAGCTAGCTCTAGATTAATTTTTTAAGCTAATACTAGGCCCTAAGTATACTAAGTATTTCTACCTAACGCAATTCTTTAGCTACGTATACTAGGTATATACCTAGCTAATAGCTCTATAATAGACCTAAACATCCCTATCTAGACTATAATAGAAGAATTTAACCTAGGGCTAGACCCTACCCTTATAGCCTAAGATAGCCTACTAGAATACAAGTTAGCTACTAAAGTTCCCTTTAACAACTAGACTACTTCCCTAAATAACTTAATAGATAAGGCCTAATAGGACATTAGCTAAAGTATATTACTTTAATCTAACCCTACGCTAGAAGACGTATAGGGACTAGGTAATAGTATACTAATAAATACTATAATAGACTACAACTTACTATAAGAAATAGTATTTACATCTTAGGATAAGCTTAGAAAGTCTCTTACCTATTTTAGCTAGCTCTAACCCTAGTTCTAGGCCCTTCTACCTACTATATATAGTAGTATTAAAGATAATAAACCTAGTAATTACTTACCTCTTAGGGATATTTATAACAAGGGTCTTAGTAGAGATACCTAGAATTATAGGAATCTTAAGATCTTTAGTACTTTAGGACCTCTAGGGCCTTAACTATACTAATATCTATAGTACTAGACTAGGGTAAGGCTAATGCGCTATACTAGCATATAAAAGGCCTCCTACTTATAGGAAGAGTCTAGTAAGTATTATTTACCTTTTTAATTAAAACCTTTACTTAAATACGTGTTATCCCTTTACTATCTCCTTGTTAGATAAAAGGGGTTTAAAAGGTAGCTACTATAAGTACGATAATAGGAGAAAACTAAGATTAAAAAGATAGATCGGTGCAGTTAATATTAAGTAAGTAGAACTAATTAATTAATTGCTCTATTCTAGTATTGCTTATTAATTCTATCTACTATCGCACTCCTCTATATATCCTTAGCTCTATTAGCTACTAATACCTCGGTAATAGCAAGGCCTTGGTTAGGGCGAGCCTTAGTTAGGGTAATACCTTAGCTAGCGTTAAGCTTATATAAGGGTTAGGCCTTTAAGTCCTTTATACCTCTACAAGGGATAAGCTAGTACGTAGGTTGGTGCCTACCTTAGCTAAGTCTAGATATATTAATATTCTACTAGTTTGCTAGCCTAGCTACTAGCGTAGTACTAGCGTTAATTCTTACAAAGATTAAGGTTGCTCGCTAAGCTCTTAGCGCACGCGCGATATCGATTGCTATCGCAATTGCGATTACTATCTCGATTACTACTAACGTTACTTTATTAACGTTAACTTATTAGCGCAAGCCTACGAGTTAGCCTATAGGTTAGCTCGTAATTAAGCTCGTGCGTAAGCTCGTACGTAGGATAATTATAGTTAGTTAGTTAAGCTACTAGCTAATGCTATAAATTTAGCTGTATAATCTAACACTCCTATAGCCTATAGCAAGTACTATTACCTTCTAGCTACCCCTTTATATAATAATACTTCTACTATTAATAGTTTAGGGATAATAAATATACATACATTACGGCGCGCTGTAACTATAGATAAAAATACCTAGGAAACTACTAAGTAAGACCTTATGTAGAGCTTAAGTAGTATATAACTAGGATGCGCCCTAAGTATAGCTATAACAATTAAAGACTATATACAAGAAGTAACTATTAGACGTAATAAGTTAGCCTAGCTATACATACTTTAAGTATTAGAAGAAAAGATTATATATCTAGAAGAAGAATAGGCTACTACTCTACCCTCTAAGAGCAACTCTAATATTACTATTACAGCTTTACATAAGTAAGATACAAGCTCCCTAGTTAAGGATATACGTGTAAAGTATACGCTCTACCCTAAAGGCCCTATAGAATACAAGGGTAAGTTCTTAAAAGAATACTAGGAATTCTACTACTTATATAAGACGGCGTTCTACCTAGTACCCTAAGACTTTAAAGAAGAGAAGGATAAAGTCCTTTAGGCTATATAATACCTTGTAGGAGACCTACGTAAGCTATAGTATACGTACTACGAGCGTAACTAAGACGTAGATAAGACTCTTATATAGAAGTACTTTAAGAACTACCTCCTAGACCTTCTTGTAGACCCTATTAATTATAGCTTAGAAGTAGTAACTATATACTCTATAGCCTTTTAACGTAAGGAATAAAGTGTAAGGTCTTTTACTAGATATCTAGACGTTCTAGAGGACTAGCTTCCTAAATATATAGAAGAATAGAGAGTTTAGTACCTATTTTTAAAACTACAACTTAAGTTATAAAGAGCTATTACTAATTACTATTAGGTCCTAGTAATAAGAGAGGACCTTATTACCCTAGGCTTAACTCTTAAGTAAAACCTAAAAGGTAGAGCTAATACCTATAAGTAGTATATAAATAGCGTAAGTAAGGTAAACTTAAACCTAAAGAAGACTTAATTTAAGGGGGAGTTAAAAAACCCCTAAAATAAGATAGTAGACAAGTCTACTATTAAATACTATAAATACTATAAAAAGGGGTACTATGCTAATAAGTATACTAGTAGTAACCCTAACTATATTCTAGTCTACGTAAACTAAGTAGGAAAAGGCCTAGCCTTATTATTAGCTCTAGGATAGTAAGGCGCTACGTAATTAATATCTTACTAGGGATGCAACGTATATATAGTGTTACTTTAGGTTCTAAACTAGAAATTAAGCTCTAGGTTATCCTTAACCCCTAGGTAGACGTTAGTCTTATTAGCTAGTAGATAGTAGTAGAGATAGGACTAGAGCTAATTTAGAACGCTAAGCTCTCTAGGCTAGGCTAGATAGGAGTATAGAGGCAAAGTACTTATACTACTTATAAGCTTTAGGTACGTCTTATAGACGATAACAACGTAACCTATAGGTCTAAGGTTATAGCCTATAGAGTAGATAAAGAAGGGGTAGCCCTCTTACTTAGAAACCTATTCCTTAAAGAAGAGGGGATACAACTTAATTATAGATTATAAACTTAGCGCTAGGGATATACCTAAATATAACTATGTATAGTTAAAGATTTTACAAGGGACCTAGGAGAAACTAAGGTAGATCTATACTTATTAGGAGTACTAGTAACTAATATAATTAACTTAGACTATATAGCGCGCGTTTACGCTATAGTACTAGCGTAGGAACCCTATATCCCTAACGCCTTGTCTAAATACAATAACGTATTTAATAACAATACTATATAGGCCTTACCCTACCTAAAAAACTTAGATTACGTAATCCTATTAATAGAAGGTAAGGAGCCTCCCTATAGGCTACTTTATAACCTCTCTATACGAGAGCTTAAGGTACTCTATACCTACTTAGAAGACGCTCTTTATAAAGGCTAGATACGTTATAGTAATAGTCTAGCTAGAGTACCTATCCTTTTTATCCTAAAAAAAGATAGGAAGTTACGCCTTTATATAGACTATTATAGATTAAATATAATTATAATAAAGGATTAGTACCTACTCTTACTAATTAGGGAGACGTTAGACTACTTATTAGGCGTATATTACTATACGTCCTTAGATCTTAAAGATACCTATTATAGGATTAGAATCTAGATAGGATATAAGTAGAAGATAGCTTTTCGTACTTAATATAGATATTTTAAGTACCTAGTAATACCTTTTAGATTAATAAATACTCCTATAAGCTTTTAGGTATATATTAACAAGGTACTTAGTAGACTCTTAGATTATATCTACGTAGTATACCTTAATAATATACTTATATATATATATAGTAAGGATATTAAGGTTTACTAGCGCGTAGTCTATACTATACTTATAGTATTAAGAAAGGTAGAACTCTTTATAAACTTAAAGAAGTATACTTTTATATCTAATAAAGTCTACTTCTTAGGCTTTATTATTACTAGAGATAGTATATATATTAAACCTAAGTATATAGAGACTATTACGTAATAGCTAAAGCCTACTAGTATTAAAGAATTATAATTATTCTTAGGCTTTATAAACTTCTATTAAAGGTTTATTAAGAGATACGCCTAGAAAATAGCTCTCTTTATAGACTTATTAAAGGGGAAGTAAGAGTTTTACTAGCTTAATTTAGTAAAAGAAGCTTTTAAAATACTTAAAAAGTACTTTATAAGCGCGCCTATCTTATACTACTATAACCTAGCGCTACCTATTTGCGTAGAGATAGATGCGTCTACTTTTATAATATCTAGAATCTTATCTTAGCTTTATCCTAATAGGAAGTAGTATCTAGTTACCTTTATATTAAAGAAACTATAGGAAGTAGAACTTAACTATAAAATATACAATGCTAAACTTCTAGCTATTATTTATAGCTTTAAGTAATAGAGATACTACCTTAAAGGTATATAGTATACTATTTAGGTACTAATAGATTATAATAATCTACGCTTAATACGCGTAGTATAGAAATTAAACCTACGTTAAGCGCGCTAGGTAATATACTTAGGATCTTTTAATTTTAAGGTAAAGTACTAGGCTAGTAGGATAAATCCTATAGATAGTCTCTTAAGGAGATGCAACTATAAATAGGAGAATCTGTTATTAGTACGCCTATTACCTACCTTCTAGGAAAAATTATAACTAGCAAGTATAATAGCTAGGGTTAAGATAATAAGTAGAGTAAGAGGATCTACAACTAAGCTAAGCTTAGAAAGTATATACAAGACGTATAATACTAGAGACTATAGTACTAAAAGGATCCCTACTACTAGTACTATAGAATATATACTATGCGTACTATACTTAATAGCTAGAGAGTTAGTTAGTAGTAAACCTATATTAGTAGAGTCTAAAGCTTTTCTAAAAACCTTATATAGACTATAGTAGAGGTATTATAGGTAATAACTCTATATAGGACCTAGAGCTAATAGAACTATTAGAGGACTAGCGTAACTATAAAAACTAGTTAGACTATAGATAGGATAATATAGTAGATTACAATATAGATACGTAACTAATAAGTACTTAGTAAAGCACGAAGTACTAAGTTACTAACAAGTACTTAGCAAAGTACGAAGTACTAAGTTACTAATAAGTACTTAGTAAAGTATAAAGTACTAAGTTATTAAATAGCTATAGTATATAAGTAGGAGAACTCTTAACCTTTAAGTCCTTATAGTTAAGCACAATCTACTAAGTCTACTAGGACTTAATTCCTTACTTGTATACCTGTAACCCTATTGTACCTTACATCCCTTAGTAATACTTGCCTATTACCCTAACCCTAGTTACTAACTTACTCTTGTACCTAATACCCTAGGCCCTTTATCTATAGTTAGTAATCCGCCTTATACTTTAACTATTAAGGTTAATAGTAACAATAACGACCTAGGCGCAATCCTTAAGCGCACTAACAATTACAATAAACAATATCTAGATTACTAAAATCCTTAGAGCCTAGAGAGAAGACTAAGAACTTCTATAGCACGTAGTATAGTAAATCTACAAGCTTACTACGCAACTCGATAATATAAAAACTAAACTACTTAAACTTAGAATACTAGAGAAGTTTAATAGTACTAGAACTAAACTTAAGAAATTCCTAGCTAATATATTAATCTATATAATACTTAACTCTAGCTAAATTTAGAGTAAAACCTACAAGGTGTCCTTTGTTATAGCTTATCTTATAGGAAAGGTAATAGACTAGTTTAAAATATATTTAGAAGAAAGCTTAGGCCCTAACAATTAGAAAAGCGTTAAGACGTAATAACTTTTTAGTAGCTATAATTACTTTAAGTAACAACTAAGCCTTACGTTTAGAGACGTAGATACGAAAGGAGTAGTAAAGGCTAAACTCTAAAGGCTAAGGTAGACTAAGTCTATAGCCTATTATACTTTAGAGTTTAAGTAACTTATAGTAAAGTTAAACTAGGGTAATAAAGCCTTAAGAGACTAGTATTATAAGGGTCTTAAACTATTACTCTAATAGGCTCTTATCTTAATAGATATACTAGAAATACTTTAGGGATTAATCTAGCTTACTATTAAAATTAACAACTAACTATATATATTTAATAAGAATAAACTACCTAGTATAATAAATATATAAAACTAACTATATTATTAAAATATACCTAAGAAAGATCTATATAGCCTAGAACCTATACAACTAGGCACTACGTACAAGCGTACTAACTAAAATAGACGAGTAGACTACAATAAGTAAAGGCTTAGGGACGTAAAGGCATATTTCTACTATAAGAAACCTAGATATTTTGTAAGGAACTACCCTTTTAAAACCCTAAACAACAGAGGAATAGGAAAGGAATAGGTAGTAGTAACTAAGGAAATTAAAGAAACACCTAAGCTAGTAAAGCTAGCTAGAACAAGTAAATATATAAAGAAATACTAGACTAAGTACTATAACAACTACTACAAAGAGCATAGCAACGTAAAGGTAAGTATAGGATATTAGCTAGAAAAGGTATAATTAGTAGTAACTTAAGAGGAGTCTACTAGGAGATTAGCCTTAGAAGACTCGCCTATAGATACAAGGTCTAGTAAAGTTATACCTAAGCAACAATATACTTTCCTAGAAACGCCTAATATTATTATTAAGGATAAGTCTAGAAACCTTAAAGTCCTAGATACGCTTATTATAGGTAATAAGGAAGTTATATAGCTATTAAGGTACTACAATAGAATAGTAGAAGAACTAACCCTAATATAATACTAGAAAATCGATCCTATATAGGTATCTAGGAATAGCTAGCTAAGGAACCCTAAATATACTAAATACTAATAGTTAGATTAGACCTACTATCTCGTAGAAGAATGCAAACGCTATAAAATAGATAAATAGTTAACTAGAGACTAGTAACTAATACCTTAGTAGAATAGACTAGGATATATTTATATAGAACTACTACTAATACAGCCTATAGAATACTACCTAGGAAGATTAGTTATCTACTATACTAATAATAAATGCCTAGAGTATAAAGAAATAAAGAAACGTATACAATAAGTAAAGATAGAAGAATAGGAACAAGGAAACCTATAGCTATAGGCTACTAGATAAATAAACTACGACTCTAGAATCTTTATATATAGATCCTTAGGAGACTAACTAGTTATAGTAATAATAGATAGTAGAGTAATAAGAAACTTCGCGTCTTAACAATATATAAATATTAGATATATACTAACTAAGTAAAAGCTATATAGTTATAACGTTATAATAATTAAAGGAAAAGCTTTTAAGAGCCTAGTTATAGAAGAAATAAAGATAGCCTAGCTTAAGTTAGAAGGCTAGATAGGACCTATTATATATAATGTTATAGAGATAGATAGAGGATAAGATATTATCTTAGGAACTCTATAGCTTAAACAAGCTAACCTATAAATTAACTAGAAAATAGGAATAGTTATATTCTATAAACCTAGGAAGACTAATAAATATATAGTATACCTATATATAGTAGAAGAGGCACCCTATAGAAAGATAATTATACTAGATAAATATAACAATTTACAAGAAGTTTTCTCTATACTAGATAAAAAACTACTAGAATACTAACCTTAGGATATAATAATTCTATTAAAACTAAGAACAACGCCTAAGTATAGACCTATCTATAAGCTAACCCTTAAGGAGGATAAACTACTATAGGAGTATATTAGGGATAGTCTTAAGAAGGGATAGATACGACTATCTAGCTTACTAGTAGCACACCTACTTATATTTATACTAAAGAAGGGTATAATAGAAAAATAATTATATATTAATTATTAACAATTAAACGATATTACTATAAAGAACTAATACCTACTACTATTAATCTTAGAACTATAGGATTAGTTAGTTAACGCTTAGTAGTTTACAAAACTAGATATACAAAACGCCTACTATTAAATTAGGATAGCTAAGGGTAAAGAATAGAAAATAGTAGTCTAGTTAAGACGCAGACTATATAAATACTTAGTAATACCTTTTAGATTAACTAACGTACTAGGAACCTTTTAGGCTCGAATTAACAACGTATTATAACTATATCTAGATAAGTTTGCTATAGTATACCTAGATAACATCCTAGTCTACTTAAAGACGTTAAAAGAATATAAGTAATACGTATAGACTATCCTAGAAATACTAATACAGGTAAAACTACAACTATATAAAAAGAAATACAAATTCTACACGTAGAAGACTACGTACCTAGGATACGTAATTATACTAGGATATTTAGGAGTAGACCCTATAAAAATATAGGAAATACTTACCTAGAAGGACCCTAAGATATTAGTATAGCTATAATCCTTTATAGGATTCTATAACTTCTACTAAAAACTTATTTTAAACTAGATAGATATTATAGGCCCCCTATATAGGCTAATAAAAAAAGACGTCCTATTTATATAGATAAACTAAGAAAGAGAGGCTTTCTAGAGAATAAAAGTAGAATTTATAAAAGAACTAGTACTATAGATCTATATACCTAAAAAACAACCTAGAATAAAAATAGACGCCTTAAATAGCGCAATATCTAGAGTACTACTCTAGGAAGATAATAATAGATACCTCTACCTAGTATACTACTATATACGGACAATAATACCTATAGAATAGAATTACAATATCTATAACAAAGAACTACTTATAATTATAGTATACTTTAAAGAATAGAGGGTATACCTTTAGGGGGCTAAATACTCTATAGTAGTCTATACTAACTACAAGAATCTTATAGGATTTATACGCAATAAGGAACTAACCCTATAATAGCGCTAATAGTTGTAAATCCTCGTAGAGTATAATTTTAAGATCTAATACTACAAAGGAAAGGAAAATCTAAAAGCTAATATACTTAGTTAAAGATACAAACTAAATATAGGCTATACGCTAATAGAAGGAGCCCTACTATATAAGATAGATAATAGCTTACTATAGTTTAACTATCCTAAGATTATAGTAACGTAGGAATTAGTTAGAACCTAAGATAAATAGATAAAATAGATCTAAATAGAAATAAATAAAGCAAAAGATAAATTAGAGATACTCTTAGATTAATAAACTACTAATAGGTTAACGTAAGTATATAACTAAATATACATCCTAAAAAGTATATAGAAAGAATTTATTTAATAATTCTACGAATTACTAATATATAGCTACTAGGGAATTAAGAAGATATTAAGGCAACTAGTCTAAGAATACTATATCCTAAAAGCTAGGGTAGTAGTAATAATAGTACTAGTAGAATACCTAGAATATTATAGAAATAAAGTAGACTAATATATACCTTATAGACTATTACAAACAATAGAACTAGTAGAGAAACTATAGAGAATAATCTCCCTAGACTTTATTATAAAACTACCTAAATTAAAGGACCTAGTTACTAGAACCTAGTATAATTCTATACTTATAATAGTAGATAAGTTAACAAAATATAGATATTTTATCCTATACCTAGAAAAAATAAAAGTACCCTAGTTTGCCTATAGAATACTACCCTTCTTTATAGAATATAGAGTACTAGACAAAATTATATTAGATAGGGACCTAAAATTTATATTAAAATACTAGTAGGTCTTTATAGTAATACTAGGAATTAAGCTAAGAATATTAATAAGCTTTTATCTCTAAATAGATAGAGCTATAGAACGACTTAACTAGATAGTAGAATAATATTTAAGGTACTACCTTAACTACAAATAGGATAATTAGGTAATACTACTACTACTAGCCTAGTTTATATATAATATAGTATATTATAGTATAATAGAGATAATACTATACTATATAAACTATAGATATAACCCTATAATAGGAAATAGTTTAATTAATATAGGAATATATAGCCTAAGCGTACAATAGAGTATAGTAAGGATCTAGGAGATCTATAAATAACTTAAGATAGATACTAAACTAGTAAATACTACTATAGAAAGGAACTATAATAAGAAAAGAATCTAGGGACTATAATTTAAGAGAGGAGATAAGGTCTAGTTACAATAAAAAAATATTAAAAGTACTAGACTAAGTAACAAGTTAGACTACGTTAAGATTAGTCCTTACAAAATAGACAAATAAGTAGGAGAAAATAACTACTACCTTAAACTTCTCCTAATAATAAAAATCTATCTAACCTTTTATATTTTATACCTAGAAAAGGCACTACTAGACGTATAACTAGTAGCTTACAACGCAGCTACCTATAGATAGGACGATAAGGAATAGGAAGTAGAAGAAATCCTAGCGCAACGATAGCGTAATAGGAAGAACTACTATCTAGTTAGCTAGTAAGGAATAGACAATAAGGGTAAGCTATAGGAAGATACCTAGTAACTAGAAAATAATCTTAATTACCCTAAGTTACTAGAGGAGTTCTAAAGTTAAAACCCTCTAGCCTATCTTATAGTAACCTAAGAAACCTATTAAAATTTCTTAGAGGACGAGCGCTACTAGAGATAGATAGAGAGGCGCCTAGGGAGGTAGCGTCGCCTAGAGGGGAGTAATCTCCCTCTACCTTAGTAGCGTTAAGCTTAGCCTCGACTACGCAAGACTAAGTAGAGGATTATTTATTATTATGCCTCTCTAGATAGTAAAGACGATTTAGGAGAGTTTAATTCTCTACTACCTTATTAAGTAGCTCCTACTAAGCCTACTTAGTAGCCTAGATCTAAATAGATAATTTGTCTTAAGCCTAGTTAACAGCTCTCCCTAAGAGATCTAAGTTAGGATACCTATATTATAATAGAACACGTATACTCTACTATAGAAACCTTAGGATAAGAATAGTAATACTAAACGTTTATATTAATATACGCCTTATACGCCTTACTATCCTTCTTAGATACTATATAACGTAATCCCTTACTAGTATAATAAGGATAAGGTATTACTTTAATACTATTATAATAAATATAGGTAATAAGGGTATACTTTTAGAGCGTAGATTTAGAAGGTATTAGAGAATAGACCCTAAGAGAAACTATCTAGATCTAAGACGCTAATAACCTAGATCTAGGGCAGAACAACTTATCCCTAGTAGGAGAGGGGGATAGTATTATAGGTAACAACCCTATATAGGACCTAGAGCTAATAAAACTATTAGAGGACTAGCGTAACTATAAAAACTAGTTAGACTATAGATAGAATAATATAGTAGATTATAATATAGATACGTAACTAACAAGTACTTAGTAAAGCACGAAGTACTAAGTTACTAATAAGTACTTAGTAAAGTATAAAGTACTAAGTTACTAACAAGTACTTAGTAAAGTACGAAGTACTAAGTTATTAAATAGCTATAGTATATAAGTAAGAGAACTCTTAACCTTTAAGTTCTTATAGTTAAGCACAATCTACTAAGTCTACTAGGACTTAATTCCTTACTTATATACCTATAACCCTATTACACCTTACGTCCCTTAGTAACGCTTACCTATTACCTTAACCCTAGTTACTAACTTGCTCTTATACCTAATACCCTAGGCCCTTTATCTATAGTTAGCAATCTACCTTACAAGAGGGACGCCTTTATATAAGTATAAGTAGAAAGTTTAATAAAAGTAGAAAGTACTTAACGCTATAGTAGAGCGTAAGTTTAGCGCTTAGATAATAAGGAAGTCCTAAGATATAAAGGTAGATTGTATATTCTAGAAGAACCTACTATTAGGTAAGAGATTCTACTTTAGAATTATAACTTATATATAGTAGGTTATTTTAGTATACGTAGAACGCTTAAGTTAATTACTAGGTACTATTATTAGCTATTAATAGATTAAGACGTTTAGGAATACGTAAGAACCTATACAATATACTAAAGAAGTAAAGTACTAAGGTATAAATAATATAGGGAGTTAACCCCTTTACTAATCCTAAGCAATATCTTTAAAGAAGTCTCTCTAGACTTTATTATAGGCCTTCTACCTTTAAAGAATTACTTAGGAGGCGTTTATAACGTAATACTAGTAATAGTAGACTACTTATTAAAGATAGCTATCTATATCCTAGTACGTAAGAAGTAGGACGTATAATAGTTTATAGAAGTATACTTTAATAATATTATCTTAAATTATAGAATATAGAAAGGTATTATATTAGATAGAGGCTTAATCTTTACCTTAGAATTTTAGATAGAGATATACTACTAATTATAGGTAAAGCGTAGGCTAAGTATAGCTTTTTACCTATAAACTAATAGGTAAACTAAACGCTAGAATTAGATACTAGAGCAATATCTAAGAATCTTTATATTAGTAAATTAAGATAACTAGGTAATATTATTAAAGACTATATAATTTACGTATAATAACTTAGTTTATAAAGTAATAAAAACTACCCCTTTTTACGCTATATTAGGTAAATACCTAATCCTTATATACCTTCCTAAGGATAGTAGGCTAGAGGGAGAGGTACTAGATATAATCTAGAGAGTAAAGTATATATATAGCGCAAGAACAATACTTATAGAATTCTTATAAAAAGTATAAGTATATTAAGTACGATACTACAATAATAAATATAAACTAGAAACGTTTAGGAAAGAAGATTTAGTCCTACTAAGTATAAAGAACTTAAAACTTACTTACTAGCTATATAAGAAGCTATCTAACAAATTTATTAGTCTTTTCTAAGTATAAGACGTAGTTAGAACGTAGGTATACTATCTAATTCTACTACCTTATTATTGTATTTACAACGTATTCTATATTTTCCTCCTTAAGAGATAGAAATCCTAGATAGGTATAGAAGATAATACCTATCTACCTAAGGTAATAGAGGAAGGAGAAGAGGTATAGGAAGTTAAGAAAATCCTTAAGAAACATTAGAGAAAAGGGTAAATAGAGTACCTCCTAAGATAGAAAGGATATAATAAATCCTAGGATATATAGACCCCTACTATAGATTTTAAAGATATAGATAAATTAATTAATAAGTTTAAATTAGCTTAAAGTGCTCTACGTTTAAAGTAGAAACAAAAAACTTAATTTACGCACCTAAAATATAATTAAAGAGTAATTTATTTATTTAAGCTTAATAGCTTTATAGCTAGGTATCTATATATATAAAAAATAACTATACTATAAAATAAAAAAACTCTTTACTTATCCTCTATCTCCTTATCCTTACTACTAGGCCTATCGCCCTCCTTATTATCCTTAAGCGCTCTACCTACGCTATCTACTCTACTTATAGGGCTAGCGCTATTCTTGTCCTTATTTTTATTATTATTATCTTTATTATTATTAGTAGTAATAAGAGGGGTAACCTAAGAAGATATTAGTATACGTTATATATAAGCAATATATATAAACTTACTAAGTAGCTTACAACTAAAACAAGCTTATAGATAGTAGCTACTAAGTTCCTCTACTTAGTTACTAAGCTCCTCTACTTAGCTAAGATTAGCCCTAAAAATTAAGGCGTAGTAGTAGGGGTTTAGGTAGCTACTCCTATAGGAGTACTACTATGAGTAGTAAGGTAGTAGTAAGATAATAGCTCTAAATTAAAAGTGCGCTAGGTACGAGTAAGCTTAACGCTAGTAGAGTAGACTATATTATCTATCTTAGCGTTAGTAGTATTAGTAATAGTAGTATTATAAAGAGTATAGAGCTAGTATATATAGTTTATATACCTATTAAACTTAATAGGAACCTATTTATATTAGTTATAGAGTAGCTCCTAGAGTATACTAAAAAGAACTTACTATAGAGTAGCTACTATAATTGTTGTTAGTATAGTACTTATAATAACAATTATCTAGCTTATTATAGATAACCTTTTAGCTAGTAATATCTTAAACGTAGCGTATATATATCTTGTATAGAGTAATACTATTAGTGTACCTAGTAAGATTACTCTACTTAAAAGGCGTAGTACTACGTATATTACTCTTTTTAATAAACTTAGGGTATAGATAGTAGACTATAATAATAATTTATTATAATTCTATTATAAGTACTAATTATAAGTTGTATATACGTTTTAGCTATATAATAATATTAAAGAGATAGAGTAGAATAATTATAAAATTTTTATTATTACTATATAGACTATACTAGTTACTAGGAGATCTAGCTCCTACCTATTGTTACAATATTATTGCTATTGTTAGTAGGGTATAATCTTTTACTTATTATTAAGTAAATAGAGGAAATACGCGCAAGTAAAATAACAACAAAATATACCTAATACGCGTAAATATTATAAAAAGAATGTAAATACTCTTTTCTCTCTTTTCTTATAAAGGTTTTAGGGTTTTTATTAAGGTTGCAACTTAAAGGGCTAGTAAGGACCCTAGCTAGAGGAGGAGGCTCTATAACAAGAGTCTTAGTAGAGATACCTAGAATTATAGGGATCTTGAGATCTTTAGTACTCTAGGACCTCTAGGGCCTTAACTATACTAATATCTATAGTACTAGACTAGGGTAGGGCTAATACGCTATACTAGCGCATAAAAGGCCTCCTACTTATAGAAAGAGTCTAGTAAGTATTATTTACCTTTTTAATTAAGACTTTTACTTAAATATATATTATCCCTTTACTATCTCCTATAGCCTATAGTAAGTACTATTACCTTCTAGCTACCCCTTTATAATATTACTCTTACTAGACTAGTATTATACCTAGTTGTTACAAGTATATAGACCCTAGAAGTAACTAATTTAGTAAACGCTTAGAATTAGAAATATATAACCTACCTAAGTAGACTAAATAAATAACTTTCTACGTAAAATAACTAACTTACCTAATAAGCCTAGGAGTATACCTAACTCTATAAGCGCCTAGAATAATCTCTATAAGACTATAACTCTATTATAGAGTAATATAATACTTTAGGCTATAAAGCTATCTAGTATAAAGCCCTATATAAAGAAGCTATAGCTAAATATAATAAGCTACGTAAAGATAAAATCTTCTATAAGGCCCTACCTATAGCCCTACCTACTAAACGAGCTATACTAGAAACCTTTAACCTAGATACCCTAGCCCCTAGTAAGCTAGAGCCTACTAATACAAGAATCTTAATATAAGGCTATTAACCTAGTAACCTTAAAGAGGAATTTAAGCCTTAAGCAATAATAGTAGGCTAGTATATCTTTAATAGGGAGGAAATTACCCTAACCTTATTTTTAACTAGTATATAGAAACTAGCCTTTAACTTTTACTAGTATAAAGAATAAGAGGATTACTTAGTAAAGCTACTATAATTCTTAGGTTTAGGACGTAGTATAGACGTTATATCCTTTATCTAGTCTATATATAACTACTTTATAGTAAATAGAAAAAAGTATATTAGTATATAAACTTAGGCTAATGTTATTATATACTACTATACTAAGTTAGTATAGTTATACCTTACTATACCTAATAGGGTTGTATACCTATATTAAGAAGAATTTACTTATTTTTTTACTTTCTTTTACTACTTTAGTAATATAGATTCTATAGGAACTAGGGAAGCTTACTACAAAACCCTAGAGATAGCTAAGTTTAGGCTAAAATACTTAACCTATAAAACTACTAGGTCTATATAGGCTAAATTCCTATCTAAATTTAATAATATATACCTTAAACAAAGATAGAACCTATAGCTATATAATATCTACCTCTAGAAGAAGCTTTAGCCCTAGCTTAAAGACGCTATTAGTACTACCCCTAGTATCTATAATAGTAATACTAACTTCTATAAAATACTCTCTATACTAGAAAACAAGGTAAATAATTATAACTTAGATATAGATAGCTAGTAGTCCTAGCTCTATACTATATAGCCTATATAGAATAAGTTCTATTCCTAATCTTATAACTTTAAGGATAAAGTAGCTAGACTAACAAGAGATATATATTAACTATACCTACAACTAGAGAGAGTATTCTAAGGAATATACCTACCTAGTAAAAAGGCTACCCTAAAGACCTAGTCTAATAGGCCTAATAAAATCTACTACTTTAGCTATAGTAAACTAGGCGCTAGAAAATAAGACTACCTTAACTATAAATAAAAGATAATAGATCTTAAAGTACTAAAAAAGACTAATAATTACTATATATATACTAATAATAATTCTAACCTAGAATTAGATATAGAAACTAAAGAATAATTTTTTAAATACAACTCCTAATTAGACTAGAAACTAGAACTAGAACTAGAATTAGACGAGGACCTAGAAAACAATCTACTCTAGGCCTAAAGCTATAGCCTAGGGATTAATAGAATTAGAAGAATATAAGATACTACTAAAGCTTAGCTCTTATAACAATAATATACTATACTTTAACCTATAGAGTATAGATAGTCTAGTATAGAAAACTACTAACTAACCTATAGAGAATATTATTAAGCTAATTCTCTTTTACTAGCTTTATAGGTAAAGACCTCGTAGTACCTTATATAGCTAGAACCTTAGTAGATAATAGAGTAGATATAAACTTTATCTTATAAAAGTTTACCTAGAAACTTATAAAACTATAAATTATCTAGTTAACTAAACCTATTATCTATAAAGGATATAATAGTTCCCTATCTAAGTCTATTACTTACTAAGTTAAGTTCTCCCTACAAATTAATATATATATAGAGTAAATATTAGCCTATATTATTAAAAATATAGGCTAGTTTAATCTTATTTTAGGATTTATATAGCGTAGAGTCTATACTATAAAACCTAACTACTATAATAGAATACTATCTTTTCTAGATATTTACTATTAGTAGTATTATTAGATAACTAAAGAAACCCCCTTAGTAGTATACTATAGCGCGCCTAGATATTACTTTACTTTAGCCCCTAAGAAGCTAGTATAAAGACTATTATCTACCCCTATAAGGCTCCTTAAATAGTACCTTAATAGGTATAAACTAGACTTACTAGTTAATATTTAGACTATTAGCTACTACGTAATACAAGCCCTTGCTAGGAAGAATAGGAATATACTTATAGTACTAACCTTAGATAGATCTCTACCCCTAGTCTATAGCTATAAAATAGCTAAGGAGTTAGATTATATATAATTTTACAAGCTACTACCTATAATAGAACTCTAAGACATCCTATCTCCTAAGTTACTTTAACTATACTAAGACCTTATACCCTATTTTAACAAGAAAGTAGTAGAAAACCTTCCTCCTTATAGACTACACGACTTAGAAATTACCTTTAAGCTAGGCGCAAAGATCCTAGATACTAAACTCTACTCTTTTATAGGAAAATAAGATAAAGTAATCTAAAAATATATTTAAGAAATAGAGAAAATAGGATTTATTAGTAAATACAGCTCCCTAACCTAGAATAATCTACTAATTATTACTAAACTAGATAGGGGCCTCTAAGTCTATATAGACTACTAGGAATTAAATAAGGTAATAATTAAAGATTAGTACCTTATTCTATTCTTTAGAGAAACGCTAGCTTACCTTAATAAAGCAAAGATCTTCTTAAAATTTAATATAATATACGCCTTTTACTACCTACGTATTATACTAAATTTAGAATAGCTTACTATATTTATTATACGCTTTAGTACCTATATATACAAAGTAGTACCCTTTAGCCTTACTAATATACTAGCTACCTTCTAATACGTAATTAACTTAACTCTATAAGAATTTCTAGATAAATTTTGTACTATATATATAGATAATATTCTAGTTTACTTAGATAATAAGGTAGAATATATTTAGTACGTTTATAAAGTACTTACGCAACTAAAAGAGTATAGCTTCTTTATAGACCCTAAGAAATCTAGCTTCTATACTATATTAGTTAAATTTCTAGGTATAATTATATTAGATAAAGGAATAGTAATAGACCCTACTAAAGTCTAGGTAGTTTAAGAATAAGAGATACTAAAAACCCCTAAAGAAGTTCTAGCTTTTCTAGGCTATACTAGATTCCTCTAGCGCTTTATTAAGGATTACTTAAGCCTTACCCTACTACTTACTAAGCTAATTAAGTTTAAAGTTATTACTATACCTACTAAAGGAGATAGGCTACCCCTATAAAAGACCTACTACAAGCTATTTACAATTACCTAGGAACATATTAATACCTTTAATAAGCTAAAAGTAGCCTTTTAGCTAGGAGTAGTCTTACTCTACTTTAACCCCTTAAAGCCTATCTATATTTAAATAGATACCTTAGGATAGGTAGTAGGTAGAGTAATAAGCTAACTAAATAAGGATAGAATCTAGTAACTAGTTAGCTTCTTTTTAAAAAAGTATACCCTAGTAGAGTATAACTATAATATCTACAACTTAGAACTTATAGCTATTATTTAAGTATTTAAAGAATAGGAACTAGAACTTATAGGTAGCCTATATATAATTAG
>JALNQA010000184.1:0-20269 GCA_028456235.1 Ophiosphaerella narmari | reverse complement strand
TTTATAATACTTAGTAAAGATAAAGTATAAAGTTAACTTAGTACTTTATAATACTTAGTAAAGATAAAGTATAAAGTACTACCTAATAGATATAGTATATAAAGAAGAGGCTTTATAACCTTTAAAGCCTTATAGTTAAGTATAATATAGGTCTTACCTAGACCCTTAGCTTACTTATATACCTATAACTCTATTATACCTTAAGTCCCTTAGTAATACTTACCTATTACTCTTACCCTTAGCTACTAACTTACTATTATATTTAACCTTAAAGCCCTTTATTTATAGTTAGTAATCTACCTTATACTTTAACTATCTAGGTTAGTAGTAATAATAGTAACCTAAGTATAATCCTTAAGCGTACTAATAATTATAATAAACGATATCTAGATTATAGAAATCCTTAGAGCCTAAGAAGAAGATTAAGAACTCTTATAGCGTATAGTATAGTAGATCTATAAGCTTACTATATAACTTAATAATATAAAAACTAAACTACTTAAACTTAAAATACTAGAGAAATTTAATAGTATATAAACTAAACTTAAAAGATTTTTAGCTAATATATTAATCTATATAATACTTAACTCTAGCTAAATCTAGAGTAAAACCTATAAGGTATCCTTTATTATAGCCTACTTTATAGGAAAGGTAATAAACTAGTTTAAAATATACTTAGAAGAAAGCTTAGGCCCTAATAATTAGAAAAGTATTAAAATATAGTAGCTTTTTAGTAGCTATAATTACTTTAAGTAATAACTAAGCCTTACGTTTAGAGATATAGATGTAAAGAGAGTAGTAAAGGCTAAACTCTAAAGGCTAAAGTAGACTAGGTCTATAGCCTATTATACTTTAGAGTTTAAGTAACTTATAGTAAAGCTAAACTAGGGTAATAAAGCCTTAAGAGACTAATATTATAAAGGTCTTAAACTATTACTCTAATAGGCCCTTATCTTAATAGATATACTAGAAATACTTTAAGAATTAATCTAGCTTACTATTAAAATTAATAACTAATTATATATATTTAATAAGAATAAACTACCTAGTATAGTAAATACTTAAAACTAACTATACTATTAAAATATACTAAAAAAAGATCTATATAGACTAGAACCTATATAACTAGGTACTATATATAAACGTACTAATTAGAATAGATAAGTAGACTATAATAAGTAAAGGCTTAGGGACGTAAAAGTATATTTTAACTATAAGAAACTAGGATATTTTACTAAGAACTACCTATTTAAGGCCCTAAATAATAGAGGATTAAGAAAGGAATAAGTAGTAGTAACTAAGGAAATTAAGGAAATACTAGAACTAGTAAAGTTAGCTAGAATAAGTAAATATATAAAGAAATACTAGACTAAGTACTATAATAACTACTATAAAGAGTATAGTAATATAAAGGTAAGTATAAGATACTAGCTAGAAAAGGTATAATTAGTAGTAACTTAAGAGAAGTCTACCTAAGAATTAGCCTTAGAGGACTTACTTATAAATATAAGGTCTAGTAAAGTTACCTTTAAATAATAATATATTTTCCTAGAAATACCTAATATTATTATTTAGGATGTATATAGTAACTCTAAAGTCTTAGATATACTTATTATAGGTAATAAAGAA
This sequence comes from Ophiosphaerella narmari, assembly GCA_028456235.1. Taxonomy (NCBI): domain Eukaryota; kingdom Fungi; phylum Ascomycota; class Dothideomycetes; order Pleosporales; family Phaeosphaeriaceae; genus Ophiosphaerella; species Ophiosphaerella narmari. The sequence continues at coordinate 18,640 of JALNQA010000184.1, read as the reverse complement.
GTTATATAGCTATTAAGGTACTATAATAAAATAGTAGAAGAACTAACTCTAATATAATACTAGAAAATTAATCCTATATAGGTATCTAAGAATAGCTAGCTAAGGAACCCTAAATATACTAAATACTAATAGTTAGATTAAACCTACTATCTTATAGAGGAATATAAACGCTATAAAATAGATAAATAGTTAACTAGAGATTAGTAACTAACGCCCTAGTAGAATAGACTAGGATATATCTATATAGAGCTACTACTAATACAACCTATAGAATATTACCTAGAAGGATTAGCTACCTACTATACTAATAACAAATACCTAGAATATAAAGAAATAAAAGAATATATATAAAAGGTAAAAGTAGAATAGTAAGAATAAGAAAACTTATAACTATAAGCTACTAGATAAATAAACTATAACTCTAGAATCTTTATATATAGATTTCTAGGAGATTAACTAGTTATAGCTATAATAGATAGTAAAGTAATAAGAAACTTTACTATATAGTAGTATATAAATATTAGATATATACTAACTAAATAAAAATAGTATAGATATAATATTATAATAATTAAAGGAAAAGCCTTTAAAAATCTAGTTATAGAAGAAATAAAGATAGCCTACTTTAAGTTAAAAGGCTAGACTAGACCTATTATATATAATATTATAGAAATAGATAGAGGTTAGGATATTATCTTAAGAACTCTATAGCTTAAGTAAGCTAACCTATAAATTAACTAGAAAATAGGAATAGTTATATTCTATATACTAAAAAAGACTAATAAGTATATAGTATACTTATATATAGTAGAAGAAACTCTATATAAGAAGACTATACCTCTAGAATATAATAACTTATAAGAAGTTTTTACTACTCTAGAAGAAACCTTCCTAGAATATTAGCTTTAGGATATAATAATTCTACTAAAACTAGAAATAATACCTAAGTATAGACCTATCTATAAGCTAACGCTAAAAGAAGATAGGATATTATAAGAATATATCTAGGATAGTCTTAAAAAGGGATAGATACGCCTATTAAACTTACTAGTAGCGTACCTACTTATATTTATACTAAAGAAAGATATAGTAGAATACTAGTTATATATTAACTACTAATAACTTAATAATATTATAATTAAGAACTAATACCTACTACCTTTAATCTTAGAATTATAAGATTAGTTAGTTAATACTTAATAGTTTATAAAGTTAGATATAAGAAACGCCTACTATTAGATTAGGATAGCTAAGAGTAAAGAATAGAAAATAGCTTTTTAATTAAAGCTAAGACTATATAAATATTTAGTAATACCTTTTAGATTAATAAATATACTAGGAACCTTTTAAGCCTAGATTAATAGTATACTATAGCTATACCTAGATAAGTTTACTATAGTATACCTAGACAATATCTTTATATACTCTAAGACGTTAAAGGAATATAGGTAGTATATATAAGCTATCTTAAAGAAGTTAGTATAGGTAAGGCTATAGCTATATAAAAAGAAGTATAAATTTTATATATAAAAAACTATATATCTTAGGTATATAATTACGCTAAGATACTTAGGAGTAAAACCTATAAAGATATAAGAAATACTTACCTAGAAAGACTCTAAGATATTAGTATAGCTATAGTCCTTTATAGGATTTTATAACTTCTACTAAAAATTTATCTTAGATTAGATAGATATTACTAACCCCCTCTATAGACTTATAAAAAAGAATATACTATTTATATAGATAAAATAAAAAAGGAAAGCTTTTTAAAGAATAAAGGTAGAATTTATAAAGGAACTAGTACTATAAATCTATACGCTAAAGAAATAACTAAGAATAGAAATAAACGCCTTAAATAGCGTAATATTAGGAGTACTACTCTAAGAAGATAATAATAGTTACTTCTACCTAGTATACTATTACGTATAAATAATAATACCTATAAAAAGAAACTATAATATCTATAATAAGAAACTACTTATAATTATAGTATATTTTTATAAAGGAGTAGCTAAAAGGTAATAGTACTTACTATAGGCTATAGGAGATAGTAAAGGAATAATACGTATTTAAGTAAAGGTCTTAATTAAAAAAGTAAATAATACTTACTAAACTCTTCTTATAAGTAGGAGGCCTTTTATACGCTAGTATAGTATATTAGCTCTACCCTAGTCTAGTACTATAAATATTAGTATAGTTAAGGCCCTAGAGGTCTTAGAGTACTAAAGATCTTAAGATCTTTATAATTCTAAGTATCTCTACTAAAACCCTTGTTATAAAGCCTCCCCCTCTAGCTAGAGTCCTTACTAGCTTTTTAAGTTATAACCTTAATAAAAACCCTAAAACCTTTATAAAAAAAGAGAGAAAAGAGTATTTATATTCCTCTTATAACGTTTACGTATATTAGGTACGTTTTATTATTATTTTACTTATATATATTTCTTCTATTTACTTAATAATAAGTAAAAGATTATACCCTACTAATAATAGTAATAATATTATAATAATAGGTAGGAGCTAGGTCTCCTAGTAACTAGTATAGTCTATATAGTAATAATAAAAATTTTATAATTATTCTACTCTATCTCTTTAATATTATTATATAGCTAAAATATATATATAACTTATAATTAGTACTTATAATAGAATTATAATAAATTATTATTATAGTCTACTATCTATACTCTAAGTTTATTAAAAAGAGTAATATATATAGTACTACGCCTTTTAAGTAAAGTAATCTTACTAGGCGCGCTAATAGTATTACTCTATACAAGATATATATACGCTACGTTTAAGATATTACTAGCTAAAAGGTTATCTATAATAAGCTAGATAATTGTTATTATAAGTACTATACTAATAATAATTATAGTAGCTACTCTATAGTAAGTTCTTTTTAGTATACTCTAAGAGCTACTCTATAACTAATATAAATAGGTTCCTATTAAGTTTAATAAGTACGTAAACTATATATACTAGCTCTATACTCTTTATAATACTACTATTACTAATACTACTAATACTAAGATAGATAATATAGTCTACTCTACTAGTATTAAGCTTACTTATACCTAGCGTACTTTTAATTTAGAGCTATTATCTTACTACTACCTTACTACTTATAGTAGTACTCTTATAAGAGTAGCTACCTAAACTCCTACTACTATACTTTAATTTTTAGGGCTAATTTTAGCTAAGTATAAGAGCTTAGTAACTAAGTAGAGAAATATAGTAGCTAAGTAGAGAGACTTAGTAGCTACTATCTATAAGCTTACTTTAGTTATAGGTTACTTAGTAAGTTTATACATATTACTTATATATAACGTATACTAATATCTTCTTAGGTTATTCCTCCTATTACTACTAATAATAATAAGGATAATAATAATAAGAATAAGAATAAGAGTAAGAATAAGAATAGCGCTAGCTTTATAGGTAGAGAGGATAGTATAGGTAGAGCGCCTAAGGATAATAAGGAGGGTAATAGGCCTAGTAGTAAGGATAAGGAGATAGAAGATAAGTAAAGGGTTTTTTTATTTTATAGTATAGTTATTTTTTATATATATAGATACCTAGCTATAGAGCTATTAAGCTTAAATAAATAAATTACTCTTTAATTATATTTTAGGTACGTAAATTAAGTTTTTTATTTCTACTTTAAACGTAGAGTACTTTAAGCTAATTTAAACTTATTAATTAATTTATCTATATCTTTAAAATCTATAGTAGGAGTCTATATATCCTAGGATTTATTATATCCTTTCTATCTTAGGAGGTACTCTATTTACCCTTTTCTCTAACGTTTCTTAAGGATTTTCTCAACTTCCTATACCTCTTCTCTTTCCTCTATTACCTTAGGTAGATAGGTATTATCTTCTATACTTATCTAGGATTTCTATCTCTTAAGGAGGGAAATATAGAATACGTTGTAAATACAATAATAAGGTAGTAGAATTAGATAGTATACCTACGTTCTAACTACGTCTTATACTTAGAAAGGACTAATAAATTTATTAGATAGCTTCTTATATAGCTAGTAAGTAAGTTTTAAGTTCTTTATACTTAGTAGGACTAAATCTCCTTTCTTAAATATTTCTAGTTTATATTTATTATTATAGTATTATACTTAATATACTTATACTTTTTATAAAGATTCTATAAGTATTATTCTTACGCTATATATACGCTTTACTCTCTAGATTACGTCTAGTACCTCCTCCTCTAGTCTACTATCCTTAGGAGGGTATATAAAGATTAGGTATTTACCTAATATAGCGTAAAAAGGGGTAGTCTTTATTACTTTATAAACTAAGTTATTATACGCGAATTATATAGTCTTTAATAATATTACCTAGTTATCTTAATTTACTAATATAAAGATTCTTAGATATTACTCTAGTATCTAATTCTAGCGTTTAGTTTACCTATTAGTTTGTAGGTAAAAAGCTATACTTAACCTACGCTTTACCTATAATTAGTAGTATATCTCTATCTAAAATTCTAAGGTAAAGATTAAGCCTCTATCTAATATAATACCTTTCTATATTCTATAATTTAGGATAATATTATTAAAGTATACTTCTATAAACTATTATATATCCTACTTCTTACGTACTAGGATATAGATAGCTATCTTTAATAAGTAGTCTACTATTACTAGTATTGCGTTATAGACGCCTCCTAAGTAATCTTTTAAAGGTAGAAGGCCTATAATAAAGTCTAGAGAGACTTCTTTAAAGATATTGCTTAGGATTAGTAAAGGGGTTAACTCCTTATATTGTTTATACCTTAGTACTTTACTTCTTTAGTATATTATATAGGTTCTTACGTATTCCTAAACGTCTTAATCTATTAATAGCTAATAATAGTACCTAGTAATTAACTTAAGCGTTCTATATATACTAAAATAGCTTACTATATACAAGTTATAATTCTAAAGTAGAATCTCTTACCTAATAGTAGGTTCTTCTAGAATATATAATCTACCTTTATATCTTAAGACTTTCTTATTATCTAAGCGCTAAACTTATACTTTACTATAGTATTAAGTACTTTCTACTTTTATTAAACTCTCTACTTATACTTATATAAAGGCGTCCCTCTACTATAGTCTATATAAGGTCTTTAGAAAAGCTTTAGACTCTACTAATATAGGTTTACTACTAACTAACTCTCTAGCTATTAAGTATAGTACGTATAGTATATATTCTATAGTACTAGTAGTAAGGATCCTTTTAGCGCTATAGTCTCTAGTATTATATGTCTTATATATACTTTCTAAGCTTAGCTTAGTTATAGATCCTCTTACTCTACTTGTTATCTTAACCCTAGCTATCGTGCTCGCTAGTTGTAATTTTTCCTAGAGGGTAGGTAATAGGCGTACTAATAATAGATTCTCCTATTTATAGTTATATCTCCTTAAGGGGCTATCTATAGGATTTATCCTACTAGCCTAGTACTTTACCTTAAAATTAAAAGATCCTAAGTATATTGCCTAGCGCGCTTAACGTAGGTTTAATTTCTATACTACGCGTATTAAGCGTAGATTGTTATAATCTATTAGTACCTAAATAGTATACTACGTACCTTTAAGGTAGTATCTCTATTACTTAAAGCTATAAATAATAGCTAGAAGTTTAGTATTATATATTTTATAGTTAAGTTCTACTTCCTATAGTTTCCTTAATATAAAGGTAACTAGATACTACTTCCTATTAGGATAAAGCTAAGACAAGATTCTAGATATTATAAAAGTAGACGCATCTATCTCTACGCGAATAGGTAGCGCTAGGTTGTAGTAGTATAAGATAGGCGTACTTATAAAGTACTTTTTAAGTATTTTAAAAGCTTTCTTTACTAAATTAAGCTAGTAAAACTCTTACTTCCCTTTTAATAAGTCTATAAGGAGAGCTATTTTCTAGGCGTATCTCTTAATAAACCTTTAATAGAAGTTTGCAAAGCCTAAGAATAATTATAATTCTTTAATACTAGTAGGCTCTAGCTATTACGTAATAGTCTCTATACGCTTAAGTTTAATATATATACTATCTCTAGTAATAATAAAGCCTAAGAAGTAGACTTTATTAGATATAAAAGTATACTTCTTTAAGTTTATAAAAAGTTCTACCTTTCTTAATACTATAAGTATAGCGTAGACTACGCGCTAGTAAACTTTAATATCTTTACTATATATATATATAAGTATATTGTTAAGGTATACTACGTAGATATAATCTAAGAGTTTACTAAGTACCTTATTAATATACGCCTAAAAGCTTGTAGGAGTATTTATTAATCTAAAAGGTATTACTAGGTACTTAAAATATCTATATTAAGTATAAAAAGCTATCTTCTACTTATATTCTATCTAGATTCTAATCCTATAATAGGTATCTTTAAGATCTAAGGACGTATAGTAGTATACGCCTAATAAGTAGTCTAACGTCTCCCTAATTAGTAAGAGTAGGTACTAATCCTTTATTATAATTATATTTAATCTATAATAGTCTATATAAAGGCGTAACTTCCTATCTTTTTTTAAGATAAAAAGGATAGGTACTCTAGCTAAACTATTACTATAACGTATCTAGCCTTTATAAAGAGTATCTTCTAAGTAGGTATAGAGTACTTTAAGCTCTTGTATAGAGAGGTTATAAAGTAGCTTATAGAGAGGCTCCTTGCCTTCTATTAATAGGATTACGTAATCTAAGTTTTTTAGGTAGAGTAAGGCCTATATAGTATTGTTATTAAATACGTTATTATATTTAGATAAGGTATTAGGGATATAAGGTTCCTATGCTAGTACTATAGTATAAACGCGCGCTATATAGTCTAAGTTAATTATATTAGTTACTAGTACTCTTAATAGGTATAGATCTACCTTAGTTTCTCTTAAGTCTCTTATAAAATCTTTAACTATATATAGTTATATTTAGGTATATCCCTAGTGCTAAGTTTATAATCTATAATTAAGTTATATCCCCTCTTCTTTAAGGAATAGGTTTCTAAGTAGGAGGGCTACCCCTTCTTTATCTACTCTATAGGCTATAACCTTAGACCTATAGGTTACGTTATTATCGTCTATAAGACGTACCTAAAGCTTATAAGTAGCGTAGGTACTTTACTTCTATACTCCTATCTAACCTAGCCTAGAGAGCTTAGTATTCTAAATTAGCTCTAGTCCTATCTCTACTACTATCTACTAGCTAATAAGACTAACGTCTACCTAGAAGTTAAAGATAACCTAGAGCTTAATTTCTAGTTTAGAACCTAAAGTAGTACTATATATATATTATATTCCTAGCAAGATATTAATTACGTAGCGCCTTACTATCCTAGAGCTAATAATAAGGCTAGGCCTTTTCCTACTTAGTTTACGTAGACTAGAATATAGTTAAGGTTACTACTAGTATACTTATTAGCGTAGTACCCCTTTTTATAGTATTTATAGTATTTAATAGTAGACTTATCTACTATTTTATTTTAGGGGTTTTTTAACTCCCCCTTAAATTAAGTCTTCTTTAGGTTTAAGTTTACCTTACTTACGCTATTTATATACTACTTATAGGTATTAGCTCTACCTTTTAGGTTTTACTTAAGAGTTAAGCCTAGGGTAATAAAGTCCTCTCTTATTACTAGGACCTAATAGTAATTAGTAATAGCTCTTTATAACTTAGGTTATAGTTTTAAGAATAAGTACTAGACTCTCTATTCTTCTATATATTTAGGAAGCTAGTCCTCTAGAACGTCTAGATATCTAGTAAAAGACCTTATACTTTATTCCTTGCGTTAAAAGGCTATAGAGTATATAGTTACTACTTCTAGGCTATAATTAATAGGGTCTATAAGAAGGTCTAGGAGGTAGTTCTTAAAGTACTTCTATATAAGAGTCTTATCTACGTCTTAGTTATACTTGTAGTACGTATACTATAGCTTACGTAGGTCTCCTATAAGGTATTGTATAGCCTAAAGGACTTTATCCTTCTCTTCTTTAAAGTCTTAGGGTACTAGGTAGAACGCTATCTTATATAAGTAGTAGAATTCCTAGTATTCCTTTAAGAACTTACCCTTATATTCTATAGGGCCTTTAGGGTAGAGCGTATGCTTTACGCGTATATCTTTAACTAGGGAGCTTATATCTTACTTACGTAAAGCTATAATAGTAATATTAGGGTTACTCTTAGGAGGTAGAGTAGTAGCCTATTCTTCTTCTAGATATACAATCTCTTCTTCTAATACTTAAAGTATACGTAGTTAGGCTAGCTTATTACGTCTAATAGTTACTTCTTGTATACAATCTTTAATTATTATAGCTATACTTAGGGCGTATTCTAATTACGTACTACTTAAGCTCTATATAGGGTCTTACTTAGTAGTTTCCTAGGTATTTTTATCTATAGTTATAGCGCGCTATAATATATATATATTTATTATCCCTAGACTATTAATAGTAAAGTATTATTATATAAAGGAGTAGCTAGAAGGTAATAGTACTTACTATAGGCTATAGGAGATAGTAAAGGAATAATACGTATTTAAGTATAGGTTTTAATTAAAAAGGTAAATAATACTTACTAGACTCTTCCTACAAGTAGGAGGCCTTTTATACGCTAGTATAGTATATTAGCCCTACCCTAGTCTAGTACTATAGATATTAGTATAGTTAAGGCCCTAGAGGTCCTAGAGTACTAAAGATCTTAAGATCTTTATAATTCTAGGTATCTCTACTAAGACCCTTGTTATAATACCTTAGGATAGGTAGTAGGTAGAGTAATAAGCTAACTAAATAAGGATAGAATCTAGTAACTAGTTAGCTTCTTCTTAAAAAAGTATACCCTAGTAGAGTATAACTATAATATCTATAACTTAGAACTTATAGCTATTATTTAAGTATTTAAAGAATAGGAACTAGAACTTATAGGTAGCCTATATACGATTAGCATTGTTATAGACTACTATAACCTAGAAACCTTTATAATAACTAAAAAACTTAACTACTATTAGGCCTACTAGTTACTATTCCTATCCTAATTTAACTTCTATATTAAATACGTACTAGGAGATATAAATAGGATTACTAACGCCCTAAGTAGACGCCTATAGGATTTACCCTTTAACAACTTAGACCCCTATATATTAGGTACTAACTAAATTATCCTTAAGCCCTACGTTCTAGCCCTAGGAGTTAAGCTAGCATTAGACACGGCAATCTACGCCCTAAGCCTCTTAGACCCTAGAAAACTAAATAGGTTTATACTAGAATAAGCTACTATAGTACGTACTTACCTTTACTATATTTCTAAAATAAACCCTAATTCTATAAAACTACTAGAAGAGTTTTTACTACCTACTAATAGGAAATTAGACCTAGAACTCCTACTATACCCTACTAACCTACGCCTAATAGAAGAACTCCTAGATATAGCGTATACTAAAGACCTTGTAGCCTAAGCTATATTTACTACTATAGATAGTAGAGCTTAGAAACTATTAAAAGCCTTCTATAAAGTAGGGTACTATTTTTTATAATTAGATATTAGCTCTACTAGATCTAGTAAGGAAAGGCACCTTTAGGTTAATAGAACACGCCTATATATCCCCCTAAACGCCTAACTTTATTACTAAATCTTTAACCTATACTATAATTATTAGTTAGTAGGCTATAAAGGACCCTATAGTACGCTATATCTAATATATAAGCGCTATTACTAGCTAAAAATACCCTAAGTAATTAAGTAATACTATAACGCTTACCTAACCTACTACTATACAAAGAGCCCCTAAGATAGTAGATATAGCTATCTCTAACCTATACTAATCCCTTACGTATAATAGACTAATATTTTAGTAGACTATATTTAAGCCCTACTACTATATAAAAATAGTAGTAGGATCTATAAATATATCTTAGTAATTTACTATTAACTTATAAAAAGACGCTACTTTTTTCTATATAAGTTCCTAAAACCTAAAGAAGCTACCTAGTATTTTATAACTATCTTTAAGCTCTATAGAGTTCTAATTAATATTATATCTAATAGAAGAACTACTTTTATAAGATAGTTTTAGTACTAGGTCTATAAATACCTCTATATTACGCAAAAGCTTTCTATAGCCTACTACCTAGAAATAGATAGTTAGACTAAATAAATAAATTAGGCCTTAGAAATTTTCCTAAGGTAGTACGTTAATTACGAGTAAGATAATTAGGCTACTTAGCTATACGTTACTAAGTTTTAAGCAAATAATACTATTAATACCTCTATTAGAATAACCCCTTTTTTTATAGATTTAGGATATATAACAAGGGTCTTAGTAGAGATACCTAGAATTATAAGGATCTCGAGATCTTTAGTACTCTAGGACCTCTAGGGCCTTAACTATACTAATATCTATAGTACTAGACTAGGGTAGAGCTAATACGCTATACTAGCGTATAAAAGGCCTCCTACTTGTAAGAAGAGTCTAGTAAGTATTATTTACCTTTTTAATTAAGACCTATACTTAAATACATATTATTCCTTTACTATCTCCTATAGCCTATAGTAAGTACTATTACCTTCTAGCTACCCCTTTATATAATAATACTTTACTATTAATAGTCTAGGGATAATAAATATACGTATATTACAGCGCGCTACAACTATAGATAAAAATACCTAGGAAACTACTAAGTAAGACCCTATATAGAGCTTAAGTAGTACGTAACTAGGACGTACCCTAAGTATAGCTATAACAATTAAAGATCGTATATAAGAAGTAACTATTAGACGTAATAAGCTAGCCTAGCTACGTATACTTTAAGTATTAGAAGAAGAGATTATACGTCTAGAAGAAGAATAGGCTACTACTCTACCCCCTAAGAGTAACCTTAATATTACTATTATAGCTTTACATAAGTAAGATATAAGCTCCCTAGTTAAAGATATACGCGCAAAGTATACGCTCTACCCTAAAGGCCCTATAGAATATAAGGGTAAGTTCTTAAAAAAATACTAGGAATTCTACTACTTATATAAAATAGTGTTCTACCTAATACCCTAAGACTTTAAAGAAGAGAAGGATAAAGTCTTTTAGGCTATATAATATCTTATAAGAGACCTATATAAGCTATAGTATACGTACTATAAGCGTAACTAAGACGTAGATAAGACTCTTATATAGAAGTACTTTAAGAACTACCTCCTAGACCTTTTTATAGACCCTATTAATTATAGCTTAGAAGTAGTAACTATATACTCTATAGCCTTTTAACGTAAGGAATAAAGTATAAGGTCTTTTACTAGATATCTAGACGTTCTAGAAGACTAGCTTCCTAAATATATAGAAGAATAGAGAGTCTAGTACCTATTCTTAAAACTATAACCTAAGTTATAAAGAGCTATTACTAATTACTATTAGGTCCTAGTAATAAGAGAAGACCTTATTACTCTAGGCTTAACTCTTAAGTAAAACCTAAAAGGTAGAGCTAATACCTACAAGTAGCGTATAAATAGCGTAAGTAAGGTAAACTTAAACCTAAAGAAGACTTAATTTAAGGGGGAGTTAAAAAACCCCTAAAATAAGATAGTAGATAAGTCTACTATTAAATACTATAAATACTATAAAAAGGGGTACTACGCTAATAAGTATACTAGTAGTAACTCTAACTATATTCTAGTCTACGTAAACTAAGTAGGAAAAGGCCTAGCCTTATTATTAGCTCTAGGATAGTAAGGCGCTACGTAATTAATATCTTACTAGGGATACAACGTATATATAGTACTACTTTAGGTTCTAAACTAGAAATTAAGCTCTAGGTTATCTTTAACCCCTAGGTAGACGTTAGTCTTATTAGCTAGTAGATAGTAGTAGAGATAAGACTAGAGCTAATTTAGAACGCTAAGCTCCCTAGGCTAGGCTAGATAGGAGTATAGAGGTAAAGTACCTATACTACTTACGAGCTTTAGGTATATCTTATAGACGATAACAATATAACCTATAGGTCTAAGGTTATAGCCTATAGAGTAGATAAAGAAGGGGTAGCCCTCCTACTTAGAAACCTATTCCTTAAAGAAGAGGAGATATAACTTAATTATAGATTATAAACTTAGCGCTAGGGATATACCTAAATATAACTATATATAGTTAAAGATTTTATAAGGGACCTAGGAGAAACTAAGGTAGATCTATACCTATTAGGAGTACTAGTAACTAATATAATTAACTTAGACTGTATAGCGTGTATTTATACTATAGTACTAGCGTAGGAACCCTATATCCCTAACGCCTTATCTAAATACAATAACGTATTTAATAATAATACTATATAGGCCTTACCCTACCTAAAAAACTTAGATTACGCAATCCTATTAATAGAAGGTAAGGAGCCTCCTTATAGGCTACTTTACAACCTCTCTATATAAGAGCTTAAAGTACTCTATACCTACTTAGAAGATACTCTTTATAAAGGCTAGATACGTTATAGTAATAGTCTAGCTAAAGTACCTATCCTTTTTATTCTAAAGAAAGATAGGAAGTTACACCTTTATATAGACTATTGTAGATTAAATATAATTATAATAAAGGATTAGTACCTACTCCTACTAATTAGAGAGACGTTAGACTACTTATTAGGTATATACTACTATACGTCCTTAGATCTTAAAGATACCTATTATAGGATTAGAATCTAGATAGGATATAAGTAGAAGATAGCTTTTTATACTTAATATAGATATTTTAAGTACCTAGTAATACTTTTTAGATTAATAAATACTCTTACAAGCTTTTAGGCGTATATTAACAAGGTACTTAGTAGACTCTTAGATTATATCTATATAGTATACCTTAACAATATACTTATATATATATATAGTAAGGATATTAAGGTTTACTAGCGCGTAGTCTACGCTATACTTATAGTATTAAGAAAGGTAGAACTCTTTATAAACTTAAAGAAGTATACTTTTATATCTAATAAAGTTTACTTCTTAGGCTTTATTATTACTAGAGATAGTATATATATTAAACCTAAGCGTATAGAGACTATTACGTAATAGCTAGAGCCTACTAGTATTAAAGAATTATAATTATTCTTAGGCTTTACAAACTTCTATTAAAGGTTTATTAAAGGATATGCCTAGAAAATAGCTCTCCTTATAGACTTATTAAAGGGGAAGTAAGAGTTTTACTAGCCTAATTTAGTAAAGGAAGCTTTTAAAATACTTAAAAAGTACTTTATAAGTATACCTATCTTACGCTACTATAACCTAGCGCTACCTATTTACGTAGAGATAGATACGTCTACTTTTATAATATCTAGAATCTTGTCTTAGCTTTATCCTAATAGGAAGTAGTATCTAGTTACCTTTATATTAAGGAAACTATAGGAAGTAGAACTTAACTATAAAATATATAATACTAAACTTCTAGCTATTATTTATAGCTTTAAGTAATAGAGATACTACCTTAAAGGTACGTAGTATACTATTTAGGTACTAATAGATTATAACAATCTACGCTTAATGTACGTAGTATAGAAATTAAACCTACGTTAAGCGCGCTAGGTAATATACTTAGGATCTTTTAATTTTAAGGTAAAGTACTAGGCTAGTAAGATAAATCCTATAGATAGTCTCTTAAAGAGATACAACTATAAATAGGAGAATCTATTATTAGTACGCCTATTACCTACCCTCTAGGAAAAATTACAACTAGTAAGTATAATAGCTAGGGTTAGGATAATAAGTAGAGTAAGAGGATCTATAACTAAGCTAAGCTTAGAAAGTATATACAAGACGTATAATACTAGAGACTATAGTACTAAAAGGATCCCTACTACTAGCGCTATAGAATATATACTATACGTACTACGCTTAATAGCTAGAGAGTTAGTTAGTAGTAAACCTATATTAGTAGAGTCTAAAGCTTTTCTAAAGACCTTATATAGACTATAGTAGAGGGACGCCTTTATATAAGTATAAGTAGAGAGTTTAATAAAAGTAGAAAGTACTTAATACTATAGTAAAGCGTAAGTTTAGCGCTTAGATAATAAGGAAGTCTTAAGATATAAAGGTAGATTATATATTCTAGAAGAACCTACTATTAGGTAAGAGATTCTACTTTAGAATTATAACTCGTATATAGTAGGCTATTTTAGTATATATAGAACGCTTAAGTTAATTACTAGGTACTATTATTAGCTATTAATAGATTAAGACGTTTAGGAATACGTAAGAACCTATATAATATACTAAAGAAGTAAAGTACTAAGGTATAAATAATATAGGGAGTTAACCCCTTTACTAATCCTAAGTAATATCTTTAAAGAAGTCTCTCTAGACTTTATTATAGGCCTTCTACCTTTAAAAGATTGCTTAGGAGGCGTCTATAACGCAATACTAGTAATAGTAGACTACTTATTAAAGATAGCTATCTATATCCTAGTACGCAAGAAGTAGGACGTATAATAGTTTATAGAAGTATACTTTAATAATATTATCTTAAATTATAGAATATAGAAAGGTATTATATTAGATAGAGGCTTAATCTTTACTTTAGAATTTTAGATAGAGATATACTACTAATTATAGGTAAAGCGTAGGTTAAGCATAGCTTTTTACCTATAAACTAATAGGTAAACTAAACGCTAGAATTAGATACTAGAGTAATATCTAAGAATCTTTATATTAGTAAATTAAGATAACTAGGTAATATTATTAAAGACTATATAATTTGTATACAATAACTTAGTTTATAAAGTAATAAAGACTACCCCTTTTTACGCTATATTAGGTAAATACCTAATCCTTATATACCCTCCTAAGGATAGTAGGCTAGAAGGGGAGGTACTAGACGTAATCTAGAGAGTAAAGCGTATATATAGCGTAAGAATAATACTTATAGAATCCTTATAAAAAGTATAAGTATATTAAGTATAATACTATAATAATAAATATAAACTAGAAACGTTTAAGAAAGAAGATTTAGTCCTACTAAGTATAAAGAACTTAAAACTTACTTACTAGCTATATAAGAAGCTATCTAATAAATTTATTAGTTCTTTCTAAGTATAAGACGTAGTTAGAACGTAGGTATACTATCTAATTCTACTACCTTATTATTGCATTTACAACGTATTCTATATTTCCCTCCTTAAGAGATAGAAATTCTAGATAGGCATAGAAGATAATACCTATCTACCTAAGGTAATAGAGGAAAGAGAAGAGGTATAGGAAGTTAAGAAAATCCTTAAGAAACGTTAGAGAAAAGGGTAAATAGAGTACCTCCTAAGATAGAAAGGATATAATAAATCCTAGGATATATAGACCCCTACTATAGATTTTAAAGATATAGATAAATTAATTAATAAGTTTAAATTAGCTTAAAGTGCTCTACGTTTAAAGTAAAAATAAAAAACTTAATTTATATACCTAAAATATAATTAAAGAGTAATTTATTTATTTAAGCTTAATAGCTCTATAGCTAGGTATCTATATATATAAAAAATAACTATACTATAAAATAAAAAAACCCTTTACTTATCTTCTATCTCCTCGTCCTTACTACTAGGCCTATTGCCCTCCTTATTATCCTTAGGCACTCTACCTACGCTATCCTCTCTACCTATAAGGCTAGTACTATTCTCGTCCTTGCCCTTATCCTTATTTTTATTATTATTATCCTTATTATTATTAGTAGTAATAAGAGGAGTAACTTAAGAAGATATTAGTATGTATTATATATAAGTAATACGTGCAAACTTACTAAGCAACCTATAACTAAAGTAAGCTTATAGATAGTAGCTACTAAGTCTCTCTACCTAGCTACTATATTCCTCTACTTAGTTACTAAGCTCCTATACTTAGCTAAAATTAGCCCTAAAAATTAAGGCGTAGTAGTAGGGGTTTAGGTAGCTACTCCTATAGGAGTACTACTACGAGTAGTAAGGTAGTAGTAAGATAATAGCTCTAAATTAAAAGTACGCTAGGTATAAGTAAGCTTAACGCTAGTAGAGTAGACTATATTATCTATCTTAGTATTAGTAGTATTAGTAATAGTAGTATTATAAAGAGTGTAGAGCTAGTATATATAGTTTACGCGCCTATTAAACTTAATAGGAACCTATTTATATTAGTTATAGAGTAGCTCCTAGAGTATACTAAAAAGAACTTACTATAGAGTAGCTACTACAATTATTATTAGTATAGTACTTGTAACAACAATTATCTAGCTTATTATAGATAACCTTTTAGCTAGTAATATCTTAAATATAGCGTATATATATCTTGTATAGAGTAATACTATTAGCGCGCCTAGTAAGATTACTCTACTTAAAAGGCGTAGTACTACGTATATTGCTCTTTTTAATAAACTTAGGGCGTAGATAGTAGACTATAATAATAATTTATTATAATTCTATTATAAGTACTAATTATAAGTTATATATACGTTTTAGCTATATAATAATATTAAAGAGATAGAGTAGAATAATTATAAAAATTTTATTATTACTATATAGACTATGCTAGTTACTAGGAGACCTAGCTCTTGCCTATTGTTACGATATTATTACTATTGTTAGTAGAGTACAATCTTTTACTTATTATTAAGTAAATAGAGGAAATACGCGCAAGTAAAATAATAATAAAACGTACCTAATATACGTAAACGTTACGAGAAGAATGTAAATACTCTTTTCTCTCTTTTCTTATAAAGGTTTTAGGGTTTTTATTAAGGTTGCAACTTAAAGAGCTAGTAAGGACCCTAGCTAGAGGGGGAGGCTCTATAACAAGGGTCTTAGTAGAGATACCTAGAATTATAAGGATCTCGAGATCTTTAGTACTCTAGGACCTCTAGGGCCTTAACTATACTAATATCTATAGTACTAGACTAGGGTAGAGCTAATGCGCTATACTAGCGCATAAAAGGCCTCCTACTTATAGGAAGAGTCTAGTAAGTATTATTTACCTTTTTAATTAAGACCTATACTTAAATACGTATTATTCCTTTACTATCTCCTATAGCCTATAGTAAGTACTATTACCTTCTAGCTACTCCTTTATAGGATACTACCCTTGTAGTAGTATATACCCTAGCAAGAACGACAAATCCTAGCTAAACCCTTTCTAACGCAAGTAACGCATATAAGTAGACAAGCTACTTACTACCTATAGTAACCTAGTAGTATACCTTAAGGAAAAAATACTCTAGGTATAGCAAGAATAAATAGCTTAAGCTAATACTTCTCGTTATAGTATACTAGTATATAAGGTTAGCAACTAAGCTTATATTAGTATAGCTAATTAGAAAACTACCTATCTAACCCTAAAGCTTAACAACTAGTAAGTAGGCCCTTACCCTATTATAAAGGTTATCTATAATAGTAGGGTATATAAACTTGTACTGCCCTAGGAAATGCTAAATAAAGGCGTATTTCCCGTCTTTTACCTAAAGCTACTACGCCCTAGAGACTAGAAGCCCCTACTAGACTAAGACCTACCCTAGCTAGTCCCTATTATTATTACTAATAAAGGAACTAGTAGCGTATATAAAGAATATTTTGTTAAAGCTATTATAGATATATACCTTAAAGAGTAAGGTAAACTAGTAGGTTAGCGCTATTTAGTATAATAGATAGAATATAAAAAACCTACGTAAGAGCCTATAGAAGAATTTACTAAATACAAAGCTACCTTTAGCTTTTACTAGAACTACCTAGAGAAACTTATACTACTAATCTTGCGCATGCCTACAAATTAGAAACCTAACAAGGATATAACCTATTAAGGTACTACGCTCTACTACCTTAAAAGCTACTACCTTAAGCCTAGCCTACAACAAATAGCTACTTATAGTCTTAAGGCGCCTAGTAGTAAACTAACAAGGACTTTAATTACTAAAGCTACATAAGGCCTACTACCTAAAATAGGTACTAAACTATAGGTTAGAGGGTTACCTTACCTTAGTAATATACTAGCAACGAGTGCGTAGCTAACTACTACCTAGGAAATAAGGCTAGCTAGTATAATACTAGTTTTACTAAAAAAGGTAGCGTAAGCTTAGGTAGTACTATAAGTAATAGCCCCTAAAAAGCCTACAAAGTTTAGAGAAGAAGTACTAGAGTCTAGTAATTAAGCTACTCTATACCCTAAGGCTAAAGCCTATAGTACCCCTATACCTACTAGAAAAGCTTTTATAACGCAACTATTACTCGCTGTTAAGTTAAGTATAGAGTAGTTAATTATTAGAGATCTTAAACTACTCCTCTTATATAATGTACAAATACTTTTAGGTTTAATTTTGTTATCGTAGAGTTAAGGTAGTAGAAAAGGGTACGTAGTTAACATATTTTGTATATAGAAGTTGTGTAAAACTAATATTTATACTAAAATTTATAAAAACCTTAGCTCTATACTTGCTAAGTACTACCTTGAACTTAGCTATTTTCGACCCTACTTCCTTTTTATTAACTTTTCTTAGCCTCTATTAAAGCTATCTACTAGTATACGCTAGTAATAGACTTATATAGGCCCCTATCTAGCTCTAGGGATTTGCCTATTAAGAGGAGGGAGATGTATAAGGGAGTAATCCCTTTTATCTTTAAATTCTACCTATATTAGTAAGTTTGTAACTTACTAATATAGTAAGTATT